>JAPMOR010004744.1:12958-34947 GCA_026543865.1 Argiope aurantia
AGCACGATGATGGTAAGAAAGATCAACAAGACAAATAGGTATTATCAGCAACAAACCTTAAACATACTTAATTTAAACGTTCAAGCACCTGCCGTTTGAAATGATTATTTACACAACGAATCATATTCATTTAACTGTTTTGTTTGTGTATCTTGAATTTATATTTTATTAAATCTTTGTTGAACATTTCATTCAATGTATCGAAAAAATAATAATTTTTTTCTGCATGCATGATTAACTGACCAAAGCTCTTTACTAAATTCATATTCCTTCTTTCATGGTGAATTCTAACAATATTTGTTTCAGGAATAAAAATTTAAATAGAAAATTTGGTTCCAAATGCATTTTGCCCTTGCGGAAATGCCACTCCGATCCACTACACAACAGAATGTATCTTACCTTTCTTTTTCCACAAGACCAAGACAACATCTGAACTCGAATAAGTTTGATTTCGTAGTGTTGCCTCTTACCAAGGATCCAGAATGAAAAACCAGAGAATGATTCGTCATCTCGAAGAAAAGTAAGATCTCTTCTCGCAACCTTATTTTGTTAATAATTTTCTTCTTCTTCTTCTTCTTATTATTATTACCTGTATTTTGTTATCACAAATAGATTGTACGTCTGTTTATGTAGAATAACGTGTGTTTTCAGTTTCCCTCTGATAGTTTGATTATAAAGTCATTGACTGCAATTTCACATTTTAATCTTAGCCAGCTCCTTGTTCTTGGCTTTGTTACCAAATGTTAAAACGTTACCTAATTTTAGCCAATAATTGTCAGATGTCAGGCAGATTAGGTTATAGTCACAGCGATGGATAGTACAGGAGCGCTTCTGATGTCTCTCCCATTTTAATCTCATTACAACTTTTAAATCATCAGTAGGTTATAATTGCAGGGTCATGAAGCGATGCTATGTTAACGAATGTTCTCAAATTAGACATTGCTATTCATTTTCCAAAAATATTTATGATAAAGAAAAGTAAAACTGAAAATCTAATAATTTTATAAGGAATAATTTTTATGCGAATATCAAAACCACTTATATATGGAAAAATATTGATTGAAAAATGCGACAAGAGGATACGTGACTAAATCGATCTAATACTATTAAGGGGAATTTTGGGCTCTGGTTAGGGATTCTGGCTAGAAAAAAAGATATATCTGCAATAAATTTTGACTTCCCGTATTTTTATCTTTTTTTCTATCATTAGTTCTAAATTTAACTATCAAATATAAATGAAACAAGAGAGCATTCGAGCAAAAATATCTGTAACATAATTAGAGGAAAAAGTTAGTTAGCATGGAGAAAAAAAAATCTTAACATTTCATACTTTAATATAAGAGTTTAAACATGTATCAACTTATAGATAGATATTTGAATTACTTGTAAAAAAAACTTAGAATATTACAATTAATTTTAAATTTATCCATTATAAATTATTAAATTTATTTTTTTAAATTAATCCTCCATGTCTTCGACTGATCTGACTAATTTGAGAGTTCAAAAAATGAATTCCTTCTTTTGACAAATCATAAATCAAAATCAAATCTAATAGACAACTTCATTTGAAAAAAAAGTCTTGTAAATATTTGATATTGTCGAAAAATAGAGCCTGTTAATAAAATAATAAATGTATGATCTTCAAAAATGTTTTGTGGAATACAATGAAAGAATATCCAGTAAGGAATACTCGTCTTTCAAACATCAGCAATAGATTGAAAGACCCTATTATCTCATAACAACCCGAAACGAGTCAGTCTTTAGAAATCCCTTAATGGATGGCTCAAAATCGAAGAGGCATCGAGGCCGAGAGGAATCTCATCTCAGATAACATGTAACATATTTTTCAGGCGAAAAGTTTAAAATTCTTCCGCGGCTGTCTTCCTCCCCCGATAGTCCCCGGCGACTAATTTAAAGTAATGAATTCCTACAATTAAAAGGGGCAGCAGTTTCTAGTCGATGATGGGGAGGCATTAATTTATTCAGTAATAATAAGAGGGCGAAATATTAACCTCCAGGGTACACGGCTGTTGGAATTAATACATTGCACCGAAAATGAAGCCCAAAGAGGATGAGACATTGAGCTAATCGTAGGCATTTGCATAAAGTCCTGTCTCTACATGGAAAGGGAAGGGATTCTGTCCGGGTAATTAATTGATGAAAGGAGAAGGAATGACTGCAGGAAATGAAACGGTCATCACCGAGTCGTTAATGAATTGCTGGGAAATTGACTGGCGCATTTGAAATTGCCGGTGACAACATTCCGGCTCAATGTAGGCTTCTTTTTGGAAAGGAAAGGACAGTAGAGAAGTTCTAACTGATGAAGTGAATAATCTGGCTGGACGCAGATGCCATTGGCTAGTTCTGTAAAGTAGCCCTCATCATCTTAGTATAAAGAGGGGGTAGTGAGAGATTAAAACATATCAATAGGTCATAGTAAGAAATCCCCCCAAAAATACTGTTTTTTTTAAATCAAATATTTAGAGAAATTAATGAATAATTGTGTAGATACTGGTGAGGAAAATTATTTATTGTCCTATATCAGTAAATATATGACAATTCTGAATACAATAATGATTATCGATTTTGGATATGTTTATGGATTTTGGATGTATTTGGATTTTATCTCTTTATCGATTTTCAGATATGTTTATCATTCATTTTTTAAAGGAGAAAAGTATTATCGCAATTTCTAATTTGAAGTAGTGGGTAAATGAGGACAACATAAACAGCTATTAATTATTAAGTATTAAATGAAGATATTAAATTAACACTTTTGAATAAATTGGTGGATTTCTTTTATTTCATTTTTATTTATTGATGAAGAAGTTGAGTATACCTAAAAAAGCTTTCTAAGACTAAGAAATATACAAAAAAAAGAGATATTTATAATTAAATATTAAATAAAATAAATAATTTTATATCCGGGTATGGAGTTTTATAAATTCGTTGCAATTTATTGGTTTAAAAGATTTTTCGAATTACATAAAACTCGAGAATTCAACGGAGAGCTATATAATTTAATTTCACAACTAAACAGTAAAATTGAGGTTCTCTAAAATACTAAAGAAGTTACAGGAATGGGACAAAATCTGTAAATCTTATTCTCCAAGTATATTTAAATTTTGCAATATTTGAAGATTTGCTTTACTTCTTTTAATTCAGTGTATTTATGAAAATATTTAATAAGAATATTTGATTTTTCAAACTATCAACACCCTAAATTTGCAATTAAATAATTTTCATACAAATACATACACAAATACATTTTATGTGTATAACACGATTTTGAGATAATTTTTCCTTATTTGACTTATAAAAAGCGGCACACAATAAAGAAACACATTTATTTTAAATGAGATAGAGCATGCGCATGCGCACTTACATATATGTAAGTATCAATCGATCCGAGCTTTTAAAATTAATTATTTTTAATCTTTAAATTCATTTGGAATATTGCACCTTTACAGATTGTGTATGAATAATTAACAAAGCATACAGTACATTTTCAGTAAAAATATTACAGTACATTTTCGTAATAGTTAAAGTAATAGAAAATTGAACAAAGGAAACGGTCAAGTATTTTAATATTTGTTTCAAAGTAAATTACTCTATGGTAATGTTTGAATTACCATAGAGTAGAGTTCTACTCAGTAGATCAGTAGAAACATGGTCATTGTTTTAAATATTTAAAAAAAATGATGAAACAAAATAATAAAAATGTATTACCAATTTATTAGATTCAACTAAAGAGACTTGCCTCTAAAGCATTAATCATTTTTACCTCGTTACTTTAAGAAAAGTTTCATCTAAGTAAAAATAAATTCTCAAAAAAATATCAGACGAAGTTTAAATCAAAACATATGCATTAAACAGCAAAATCTTAAGGTCAGTTTAATATTTAATTTATATTTTTTAATACTATATCATAAAAAAAGAAAGATTAAAGTTCTTGGAGATTTTTTTTTTTTTAGAATTTTCGACTTTGAAAAATAGCTTCTCATTTTATTGCATTAAAAAATTAAGATAGTTACTTTTATAAAGATTTTAATCAACTAACCGTTTAACTACTTGTTCAAAATAAATATCATAATCTGTTGCCTATGCCCTATAAACTCATGTAATTAATGTTTTTAAAAACCTCAATTTTATTTATTTACTTAAAAAAAGAAACCTTCTATTTATGAATTCCATGCAAAGATGTTTTTTTTAATTATTCTAGAATTATCATACTATACAGTTTTAATTCTTCCATACAATATAATTTAAGGCATTAGAATGGAGCGCAAATCTATTTCCAGATCACATAACTTTTAAAAAAAAAATTCTTTGCTTTTTTAGAACTATAAATAAAAACGTTCGACACATTTTTTTTTTCATTTTTTTAGAGTTTTATTACAGAGGATAGCCTTTATTTCCCTGAGTAAATGCTACAAAATTTAATTTTCAGCGAATAATCTTATCATCATATTTTAAATAAACAAAATTCATTCAACTCCATTTATTATTTTTATTGTTTCTTTTCTAGCTTCACATTAAAACGTATCAAAAATAGATAGATATTTGAGGTACATTGTTAAGAATTTTTTTCAGAAACATAGCATAATATTCTATTAATATCATATAGCAATTCAACTAAAAATCTTGAGAAAAACAGTAGTTTAGATTACATTACTACTTAATATTTCAATAAATTTTATAGCAATTATTTATTTTTAACTAAGAAACATTAATGCCCAATTTCCTTTAATAAATTATTGTCTAACATTTTAAGTTACCAACATTTTAAATGCAACAAGTTTACTATCTATCTTATTTATAAACCATCTATTTAAAATTGGATTTGTACTTTATGGACTTATTTTTCCATAGTATTTCGAATTTTCTAGAGTATTACTAGAAAATTCGAATATTTAGAAGGAAATTTCATATATAGGGACATTATTAATTTAGCAATTAATTTATAGAACAGTAAACAATCCACATTAATTATAGAATTAATTAAAATGTTCCATTTGAATATACTCAGTTTACATTTAGTGTTGTTCATAAGTTGAGAATAATTTCTAATTATATGGATAACGAAGAAAATATAAATAAGAACAATGATGAACGTGATATTACAATTGTAAAAACTGAAATAAAATAAGAAAATAATGCGACAGAACGACTCTGGTCATTTTTATTATTCAAAGATATAGCTTTAAGAAAACTTGACATGATAGGAATTCTCATTTCAGTGAAAAGCAAATGAAATAAAAAGCTTCCACTGCAGCTTAATAAGATCTGTGTTGCACTTCTGGCACGTTGCTCATCACTTTCCCGTGCTATGACATTGTAGATGAATTATGGCCTCAAATGAGTTTTCTTTTCATTCTGAAACAGACCTTGGTCAATTTAAAAGAGCTTCAAATTGCCTCTGGAACATATCCCAAACATTTTCAATAGGATTCAGATCAGATGAGTGAGAAGGCCATGACACGCGCAGGATATTTTCGGGAAAATCATTGATAAGGCTGGACTGATATCATTCATAAATATAAAGTTAAGAATAACAGTATCTTCAAACCAGTTGAAAAATTTCAGGACCTTAGTTTTAGCATCTAAGACGACAAATCCAGTCTCAAAGATGTAGAGGTCTGTTCGACAATCCAACACCATGGCACCTGCGAAGGAGAACGATATCTTACCATGATGTTCTTCAGATGAAAATAAGTTCCACGCTCTCGCTATATCGTTAGCAGATGAAGATTAGTGAATAGATTAAAACGAGATTTATCATTGAATATTCTGGTATCAGATTATTTCAAACTTCAAGATAACGAGCTGTGAAGGAAATGCAAAGTATTGATAGTCTGGTACAGCGACCACATAGTTGTGTCTCCTGTTTATCTAGAAACTCATCATTCTCTGGCGACTGTGAGCATTAGCACAATTCACATATCCAGCTCAATTCTCTAGCACAACTCTCCATCTGATGTTGCGTAGTTATTATCAGATTTCCGTCTTTGCCAATGTTTTTGATTCTTCGCCATCTTAATACTGGTTACCAGTTAAAATTTTTTACACTTTGTTGTCTTTGCAACAACCTTGAGATCACACTTTAAGGTATGTTCAGAATTTGGGACAGTTCGATCTGTGATCGTCCGGATTCAAGCAATGCAATGTTCTTCCTTTCGAAAATATGTCCAGATCTCGTCTTTGTGCCATCATTCGTTCTGTTTGATCATTAACAGCATTCCTCCACCAATGAATTGTGCAAAACATGTCTGAACTGCTCATGCGAATAACAGAGTTTATTGATGTTCCTACGCCAGCAGGTATTTTACCAAATGAACATTCCATTTGAAACATTTTTCATGTAGGCAAATTTTTACCTTAGAAAGGTGCTTAAATCCGGACGATCACAGATCGAAATGTCTCAAATTCTGAACATACCTCACGGTATGATCTCAAGGTTCTCCATGCATGCTCCAAAGTTTATTTCAAATAAATTATTTGCTAATTTCAGACATTTTTAGCATTTTACAAATTATTTTTAACATATTGTCACCAGAGTGCGACATTTTTTTCTCAACACGAATATCTTTCAATTTGCCAATTACAGTAACAAGACAATTAAAGATATAAATTTCATATGGGCATCTTTTAATATAAATATTTATAAAAATTGTTATTTCTCCAAGACGCTTAAAAACATTATATTTGTCATAACGTATAAAGCTTCATCTGCGAATTTAACGTTCTGTTTTTCAAATTTTAAACCACAACCATAAGGCGAAGCTGAATTGTAACTCTCTACTGTACCAATAAGTAATTGGACATCTATGGTAAAAGAGATAAGCGATTATAAAGAGATTAACGATACCAACTATTGAATAGCAAATTATTGCTATTCAATAGTTGGTAGAGCCTCTACCTGAGACCTCCAACAGCTTATCCTCTTGGGTATGCTTTCCACAACAGTTTGGATGATGTATAGTAATATCTTCTTCCACTCGACTTGGAGAAGGCATTAGGGGATCCAATTCGTCTCAGTTTAGTTTAGTTTAGTCATATTAACGTCCCGTTTGAAGCAACACTAGGGCTATTTTGGGACGGACCTCGTAATTTTGAACCGCGGTCAGATGACGAGGACGACACCTGAACTGGCACCCCCCTCTCCACACCACACCACACCAGCGGGAGGACGTTTGGTCAGGACGGATTTAACGTGCAACAGACCCCCTTACACGACGGTTCTTTGGTGGAATCGGGTCTCGAACCTGAAACCCTCTGGTTCCGAAGCCGAGACCTTACCACCAGGCCACCGCGGCCCCCCATTCGTCTCAGAGGTTTTCTATAGAGTTCAAGTAGCCCAGTTGGTTCACCCCACTGTCATCATATTGTCATTCTAGAAATAACAATGATCCAATACTTAAACTTGCCACGACGTAGGAAACACATTGTTGTCTAGAATAGTGGAATAGGAATCGGCGCTGAATTTACCATGAATTGGGATCAAAGGTTCCAGCCCGTGTTACGAGGAACATCCCCATACCATAATTCCACCTACGCCAAGCTACTGTTGGCACAATGCATTCTGGTAAAAAGCATTCTTCATACATGTCAAACCCAAACTCTGCCTTCCTACTGGTGGAAATTGAACCTTGATTCATCATTCTAGAGAGCTGCTTCCACTCATCTACGGTCCAATTTCGACGTGCCTTGCACCACCTCAACCGATAAGTGGAATTTTGAATTCAAGGCTTATAAGTGGCAGCACGACCATGGAAACCAAGCAAATGTGCTTAATTTCGGATGGCATTTATCGAAACAACAGTCTCGGATGCTTATTGGAACTTCTGGATTGTGTGGGACATAATCCAGAAGTTCATATTTGGTGCGGCTTTTCCGAATTTCTTTGGACAGCACTCGTCTGTCTCTATATCTTAATTTCTGAGATTTGCCCAGTCGAAGCACATTCCGGCAATCACCAATCACCTTCCACTTCTTAATCACAAAACCTACTGCCGATTTTGGAATATTTAACCCACTGGATATGTCCCTTAAGGATCGGCTATTTCTATGACATTCGACAACTACGCCGTTCTCGAAGTCAATCTGCTCTGAATTTCATGGAATCTTGCATGCAACTAATGCCAATGCTGTTTCTTACACGATATTTGAGTACAGAAGGCGTGACGTAGATCAAAACCAAGATGTCTTCATTTGCATGGGTGTCCAAATACTTATTGGTAGATGGTATAATGGTATGATTGTATAATGGTTTTTAGAGCATCTTTAAAATGCGCGCTTTTTGCATTTTAAATAATCATCGAACATGATCTAGACTACAAACTTCGGACTAGACTGAGATTAGAATCTTCACCAATTTAAGAATGTTCAAACTATAGAGAAGTAATTATGTCAATAGTGCAAAGTTTAGCAAAAAATGTTAATAAACAATCCAAAAAATATATTAAGGACGACAAAATTAGAAAAATGTCATAAAAAAATGTGTGGAACTTGATTTTAAAAAAACTGTAAATGTAACCAAATAAATCGGAAAAGTATTTCGATTTATTTTAGTTCCATTTAATTGAACCGAATTACCACAGTTGAACTCCAGATACTTTTATAGCCATCTATACTTAAATCTTTACAATAGAAAATTTATAAAAAGAATTTTAAACAATATTTGAGTAACTTCAGTTACTAAATCATGAGGGAAAATGTAAGTAAAGCTACAGTAAGTTGAGTGACATATATAAATTGTTTAATTTTCTTGAGCAATTTCTAAACCAATATCAACTTCTAAATTATACGGAGAAGGCCTAAGAGTGAAACACTTATGAAGATAGCTCTACTTTAATTAACCTCTAAATAATTAATTCACACGCAAAGTTTCAGCATATTTTATGGGATGAAGTGCATCATCTTTAACAGAGCTTTATCATATAAACAGTTATTTCCTACTTTTAATATATCTCTAAGAATGTTTACTCTTACTTACCGAATAAATCGCAACAATGTTTAAATTTTCAAATGGCGATTTATAATGCTGTAGTAGCTAATCGTTTTTAAACATTTTAAAGTATTAAAAGGGAATTATTTCATGCCAGAAATCTATTAAGTTTCTCTAATATTCATTACGTAAGATTCTCAATTATTTTTGATTAATCAGATCCAATTCTTAACCACTGTTCATTCTTGAATTTAAAAAACCTCCGAGCTTTCGCGCATGCGCCAGGATGAGTTTATTTAGTTAAAATAGAGGTGAGAGGAAAGAGGAAATGAGGAGATGTTTATATTTAACAATAAGTGAACTCGGATTTTACACAGACTTAGAAGAGGCGAAAACTGCGGATAGCTCACAATATTGTCAGGTAAAGATACTGATTCGAAATAAAATACTTTAGAGCAGTTTTTATTTTCTGGAAGGGGCCAGAGCATTGAGTTATAGTGAATAAATGGAACATTTCTGTTCTCAAAATTTGGTAATTCACTTTTTTATAAAATAATTCTTTATGCTAAAACAATTCTTTTATTTATTTGTTATTGCGTTTTTGATAACCTTTTGTGATTAACAACGATAGATAATCTCGATCATATTTAATGATATTACAATAGTTATTCTTCATAATACTACTAAAAGTTTTATTTATTTATTTATTTATTTTTTGCCACTTGAATTAGCCATAAAAGCAATCAACACAAATTTGCGTTAAAATAATATGGACAGAAACGAGATGGCACTCACATACACGCAAGAAATAAAAACTGAAAGAAAAAGTATTTATAATGAAACATGATTCAAGTTCAAAGAATAACGAAGAATTCCGGAAATCCTTCCAACGTCGCAACGCTGAGCCAAGTAGGATCTTCGAAAAGTGGTAGTCTCGGGATATTGAAATGAATTATAGGTGTAACAGATTTCAAAAATGTAAAACAAAGATTTGCTTTTAATAAATTACATTGAATGAACTGTCAGGCAAGACCAAGGTTTATACATTAAATCTACGAAAACTCATTACAAGTGGAAATCTAAGTTGGCCTGGACTGGAGAAAACTGTACCTGTACAAAAATTTCATCCTCAGATCTTGCTGAATCTTCACCTTTCAACTATCTCTGATTCTGGAAATGTTAAAAAAATGTGTTTGTTTAATTACGCCTGTTTGTTCGTTTCTCTATACTTGTGTGCCGAAGGAAATTTATATGTGAATGTGAATATGTTAATTCTACCATAACTTGAAAGGGAATTGTATTGTATGGGAATGTGAATATGTTAATTCTAATTGCCAGTTAAAAAGGAAGTAAAAATGTATGGTAATGTGAATATGTTACCTCTAATACCACAAATTAAAAGGGAAGTAGGAATGTATAGGAATGTGAATATGCTAAATCCAATACCGCAAGTTAAAAGTGAAATCTGAAAGGAAAGGTAAATACATTAACTCTAATGCCACAAGCTCAGAGGGAAATATGTATGTAAATATGAATATGTTAACTCTAATACCACAACTTGAAAGGGAATTGTATTGTATGGGAATGTGAATATGTTAACTCTAATTGCACCAGTTAAAAATTAAGTAAAAATGTATGGTAATGTGAATATGTTATCTCTAATACCACAAATTAAAAGGGAAGTAGGAATGTATAGGAATGTGAATATGCTAAATATAATACCGCAAGTTAAAAGTGGAATCTGAAACGAAAGGTAAATACATTAACTCTAATGCCACAAGCTCAGAGGGAAAAGTGTACGTAAATATGGATATGTTAACTCTAATATCACAAGTTTAAATAATGCCATTAATACTGTATGGCGCTATCATCAGAATTGTTCATGTATAACAAATATTGGAGCAATTATAAGAATAAGCAGAGTGTTAATCCAATTGTTTACTCGTATGAATGTAAACACTACAACTAAAAGAAAAGAGGAGAAATATGAATTTGGTAAGCAATTTTGTCGCCAAAATTGCAGATTAAATTTTAATCAGATCCCAAATTTTAAATCTAACATCTAACTGGTGGAAAGTCCTTTTGGTAACTAATTTGTAACTGGTAACTGTCATTCTTCAGTGATCTACAAAGGTTAAGTTGTATAATTAATTCTATGTAAAAGTTGTATGAAGAATAATCTCAGTTTTTTTTCTTTAATTTTATAAGCATCAATTGTTTAACAGTTTTTCTTCTAAAAGACTTTATGACACTAGATACTCTTAATAAATACTTTTTTTTCAGAAACTCTCGTTTTAAAATCCAGTTACTGCTAAGCACACCTTAACTTTTAACACTCAAGAAAATTAAAGTTTCCTATCTTCCAATTCTCGTTAGTCTTTATCCTCGGAGCAAATAAATTATTGATGATAAAAAAGAAGATACTTTGTTTAGAACTAAACATCGCGAATGATGCAGCTCGTTTACATCTCAACTCCCCTCCAACCCTGATGGCGCGTTGTAATTAGAGCAACAATGACGGATACTCGAATTAAAAGGACTTAGCTGGAGGTATTTATAAAATGGCTAAGCCATCCGCCCACTATTTTCTTTTCCTTTCAGCGAAGATTGCCTTCTAGAAATCCTTAATTGGAGCGCCGCGCAATTAAGCTAATCAGACCAAGTTATGCTACTGCCTGCTGCGAGTAATCACAGGACACAGCTTCTTTGATAGAAACTTTTGATGCTTTAGCATCGGCAGAAATTTACTCTGGATTACTTTTGGTAGGCTAAAGAAAAGGTTCCTTGCCTGATTTGTGTAATATAAGCTTAGCTAGAACATTTTGCGAAGTTTAGATTTTAAGATATGTGTTTTTTCTATGGAAAGGAAAAAAAATTACATTTTAATTATTAAATGAGAAAATGTTAAAAAATGAGAATATGTTAAATGAACAAATAACACTTTAATACTTATCTCATGATAATAATACCATTACTGTACATGACTACAGCAAAGATATACTGTCGGTAGAGTCAAATAGATAAATTTGAAACATTATTTTAATACAGCTACCCTCAAAAAGAGGGCCTCGATGCATGTTTATTCCCCTGCAGAATCCAAAATTTTGTTCTTTTATGTATGGAAACTCCAAAAGGAAAGCATCAACTGCTGTTTTGTCATTGTCATGTGATTCAAGGTTTAAAATTTCGAAGTATTGAGATCTCTCTCATGTATGTTCAAAATAGAACGATAATTTTAATAAATAATCGTGGATCTGTAAAAGAAAGGAAATATCAAAACATTCTTTGATTGTGCTTTTTTAATGTTTATAATTGTGTATAATTAATTGTGTACAAACGTTTACAAACTATGAAGTAATTTTTTTTTTAGTTGACTGGTAAAAAGAAATATTCTAACCGACTGGTTTGTTAGCCGACAGTTATAAATAACTTATATAATTTTATATTTTTTTAATATACAGTAATAAAAAATAATTTTAAAAAGATTTTTTTATAGTTTATTTACTCTAAAAATAATATTATTAACCTTTTGACAGATAAAATTTAGATTGGAAAGAAATATGAAAGATTATTTTGACGTCGATCCTACTCGATTAAGATATTGAATTCCAATTTCTTTAATAATAATTGAAGCACGAGATTTTCAATCTATAACCTGCGTCAAAGCACAATGTAAGAACCTAAGTGCGACATTTTCTTCATTGTATCGTTTTTTGTTGCCTTTGTTTTTCATACACGACATAGTTAACATGGTCTTAAACGTCCTAAACGATTTCATTCAAATCATTTAATTTTTTTTTTCTTTCTCTCTGTTTTTGCTATCTAGGTATTTTCACTATCAGTTCTGAAGAACAATTGCTTTCTAGGATATTTCCGTATTCAAGATGATAGTCCAAAGGATTTAAACTATGCTTCAATAAAATTTAAAATGCTTCAATAACGACAACAAACAATTCTTCTAAACTTATATTTAATCTATTTTAATGAAATTATAGAAGATTATAAGCAAACAAAGAATATAACAATTTTTTTTGCTTTAAAACAGCTTAACAATGATCTTTCATTAAAAATCTTTAATTGATCACATCTGAATTCTAAATGCTTGTTCTGTAATTACAATCATATCGTTCCTTCTTTTAAAAACGAATCCATTAACCATATCTAGATAGTGGCAATATAAGCTATTTATTTTACAGCCCAAATAATTAAGAGCGTTTATATCTTATAACTATGCAGTCTAGACAATCATCTAAATTTTCCGACAATCCTATAGCTTTAACTGTGCAAATGTTATATTTTATACATATGGAAAATTTATGTATAATATTTAAACATACATATGTACATGATTATGTTAATGCATATACTTATTATTATATTTATATATATATACAAATGCTTTGATAAAACGTTTATTGAAATAAAATTTAGTGTTTTAATTTTAATCAATCAATAAGACTTTAAAACATTTTTTATGAATTTGGCATTTAAAGTGACAAATTTTGAATGGCTGAAAATTTTATTTAAGTATTGAAATCTAAAATTAGATGTATTTGCCCAATAAATGATAGAAAATTTCACTTTTAATTATATAATATGCAGAAAAATACAATTTGAAAAAGATAAAATACTATACCAAAGGTTTTCAAAAAGGGAAATTTCATCAAGAAAAAGATACAAAGCATGCTTAGAAAAGTATCTCTGAGTTTATTTGAAAAATTGAAGACTGATTCAGGTATTGTATGCATATATTTTAAACATATTCCTATGAAATCCCTGATGCCTTACCTATGGACTGTTGTGCTTTTTGTCGATTGAAAAGAGCCATTCCTAAGCGCAAAACAATCACGATTGATGAATTCTGGAAAGTAATGGAAGAGGAACTGAAATCAATATCACTGGAAATTTTACGAAAAGCCTGACTTTCTATCATGGAAATCCCGATGTAAATTTATAGTCCAGAAAAGAGACTTTTAGTTCAAACATCTAAAAAAGCAGCCTTACATTTTAAACAATCTTTAAAATGCCTATTTTATAAAAGTGCAAATATCCTCTGTAGATGTCTTGGACTCCGTAGATAGTCAACATTCAAAGGAATTATTCCAATCTTTTTCAATCAGAAATTCGAAAAAAATGGATAAATCCAGAAGTATTTGAATAATTATGATCATATAGTTTATGTAGGATAACAAAAGCCTGAAGTAATCTCAACAAAGTCAAATCTCATTTAATTTTAATTAGAAGGCGCTAATGTTCTTGACAGTATTATGTTTGAAATAAAAATTAAAGAACAATAATTGAGTGACAATGATTAATTATAATGATTAATGACAATAATTAAAATTTTTATATTGTAAAAAATAAATTAAATGCTTTTTTTAAGAAAAAAAAATTAATTCAATTTTGAAATAATTAAAATGCAATGAAATGAAAAAATTTTTGAAATCTAAATAGTATTTTTTTTTTCTAAAAAATATTCTTATTTAAATCGAAATATAATTCACTGACAGGAAATATTGCAATTTTTTCAAATGTCAAAAATGTAAAATTCAAATGTAAATTTTTTTTGAAGACAAATTTTTAAACAAAATTTTAATTCGATTCAATGATGGTAAAATGACAAAATTAAGTTTCTGCATTTTAAGAAACGTTGCAGATATTATTAAAGTAAATATTATTCTTAATTGCATAGAATCTGTATATATATTCCAAATCAATTTTTAGAAAATAAAGATTTATTTCTGGCTTAAAAGTGTATGAAACATGTATGCAATTTCCATTTTCTTATGTGAATTTTTATTAAACATCTTTTGCTCATTCATAACTTGCTATTAAAATTTTTTTTGAAAAATTCTGTGAATAAAATTAGAAAATATTTGAAATAATTAACTGCTAAAATGAAAAATATTTAAAACATTTACAAAATATATTTTTTTTCTTTTCATTCATTAAAATAATATTTTAAATCCATTTTGACAGGACTAAAACATATTTGACCGTAAAAAATACAGAAATTTTTAATCATTCTGTATATTACACGTGTAGCGACATGATATGTTTTGTTTACATATTCAATGAATATTAAATATTGACAGATCATTCTTAAATGGTAAGAAAGCTTTGTAAAAAATATTCTAAACATTGAAAGAGAAAATGCTTCTTTATAGAATTGGTATGATAATTATTAAATTAAATTCAAATTCAGTGGAAAATTCGCTTAAATTGCGAAGAAAAAATTGCTTCCTTTCTATCTCATAAATTAAGAACACAAAAGGGTCATAACTTAATTTTGCGTTCTGAAACAGAATTCACAGAGGCTTAAAAATTCTTTCTGCAAATTCTTTCTTACTTTCTTTGATTAAATTATTTTGAAAAACCCATAAAAGAAAGGAGAAAATAGTTCCGAACTTTAGCACATGCGAAGTATAATATTAAGTTAATGTTTAATGGAAAATGAATACATTTGAATAATTTTCTTCCATTCGCCTAGCCCATAAAAACTTATTTTCGCTTCGAAGAGAAAGTAATATTTAAAAATTGAAATGCGCGTAGATATATGATTTTTCTCAGAAATAAATTAAACGTGAAAGAGAAAATATATTTTTTTAACTCGGCTTAGAAAAACTGAAATAAAATGTTGTGATGAAGCGTTATAATGTATCTTCAAAACACATACCATGAGAGTGATATATTTTTGAATCGATATAAAGTATTCATTTTCTTTTTACTGACTTCAATTATGAATTTCTTTTCCTTTTTCAAATGTTGACATTAATTCTGGTTAGATTTACTCATATTATATATTTTGAAAAGAAAAATATTTCAATTCTGGTATTAATTCTTTTTTCAGGAAACTTTATACAGCAGTCAATGAATAGTACAATATAGTTTTGCCCTTCTGACCAGGGAATGTCGTGCCTTTGACCTGAACTTACTATAAAAACAATCGTTAATAATAAAGCACCTTCCTATCGCATAAAACAATTAAATTGTTATATACTTCTTTCCTTATAATAACATTCGTCAATTTAAATATATTCATTATTTTACTATTTAATGATTAAAAACTTTAGTTAACTTTTAGAGTGAAAATAATTTATCATCATTGTCAGAGAACTAGCATTAGGTTGACACAATAGCTACTGTTTTTTTGCACTTCTGTTGTGGATTCAAATGGATCTGTCAGTTCACTTTCTTGTATATGAATTATATAAAATGAAGGTAATGCAATCATCTAAAAATTTGAAATTGAGATTTTGAAGACTCTCTCTGTTTAAGACCTCCGAAATCGGAAAACAGAATTTTAGAATTTTATTAATATGTTTGCTTTTCTGTCAAAAATGCTATGTATTTAATGAATTAAATAAGAAATATTATGCAAAATTTATAAAATTCAATAAATTTTGAATGAAATGAATTTACTCGGAAGTTGTCTACCCGAATACAAAGGAGAACGATAATTTAAAAACTCTTTGAGTTAATTGAATGAGTCATATAAAGTATTTTATTTAAATGTTTATCAATTCTTAATCCTTGCAAGACAACTGGATGCCAGATAATAATATTTTGCATATAGAGCTGTGTTTCAAACTGAATTATTTGAAATTGCTTCATTTCATGACTATACAGTACACTCCCGAGTATCCGGCATCTAACCAGATAACAAAAAAACCCGAATAGGTCAGTGTTCCATGAATTCATTTCTTTACCCATCAATACCAAAATAAAAGTTTTTATACCAAAACTCATCGTTATAATAAGTATTTTCTTATTTTTTATTGAGTACTAAGCCATCCATTTATCGCTATGTGAACTCAGACTCGGCCAGCTGAATCATACAAGTAGTTGCCGGTAACGTGTCGAGTTAGAAGGCTCTCTTCTGGTAGATTATATATGCTTATATACTGCACGGGACTTTCAAGAATTTATTAGAGAAAAAGTAAGTTAAAGGATATAAACGGTTCGCATTTTAAAATAAATTTCTGTAATGCCTAACTTAAATGCATGAAACATAAACAAATCTTTAACATTAATAGTAGGCCTAATTCTTAAGAGGGTTAACACTGATTTTATTTTTTACTGATAAATGATAAATGATATTTTACTGAAAAGGTAACTCTAGGATAAGTTTTTTTGGTTTTGAAAACGTCATTAATAGATGCCTTGCCTTCCTCATTTAATTACGATAAAAGAAAATTAGATCGGGTGGTACGGAAGCCGGATAGTCTTCAACCGGATACTCGGGAGTATATTAATTTAATTTTATAAATAATCGAATTCTATAGGTGCAAAGTGTCATTCAAAATTTAAAATCAACATAAATCCAGGACAGAGCTTGTAAAATTAATATTTCATTAACTTAAGATCTTAAAAGTATCTTATAAAGTTATCTTATTTAACAATACATAGAATATTCGAAGAAATTTTAAAAAAAATCCAGTTGATTACTTACTTTCTACGTATTGCAAAATGATTTATAAAATTAAAAAAAAATATCTTTTCGGAGACGTTTTCTATTATGTGCATGCTTCCAAATTTAATCCTCTTTCCAGAAAGTTATAAAATTGTGTTTCTCCTTTCAATTATCATTAAGCAATTTCTGTCTCTAGTTTATTTTGAAGTAACTTATTTCGAATTAAGTCGTTTTGTTTACAAAGTTTGATTAAGTCCTTCCTTTAATTAATTTTCTGTCTCTATAGGAGGAAAGGAAAAGAGGAAAAACTTTGGTTCCGCTTAAATAAACTTTTCGTTTAATCTCTTTCAATACAGTCTCCCGGAAACGTAGTTGCAGCACATTTCGAGATTGTTTGCAGAAACTGTACAAACTTCGTGCTCGTTAAAAAAAATTCGTGTCTTTTTTTTTCTCTCCCACACACCCAGCCTTTTTTTTCCATCTTAAGGTTTTGGACATCCTCAAAAGGTACTTTCATATCGAATTTCTAGGAAGAAAAGAAAAAAAAAATTCGTTGCACGTTCGTGATCCTTTCCGGTGAAAAAGATTTTTTAAAAAAATCGATGATTGAGAAGGTTAGCTATTCTTGACATAGATGCGAATTTATCAGGGACGTAAAGAAATGAGAACATTAACGAAAAATAAAATAAAAAATGATAGAAAAAAATATCAAGGACACGAGTTGTAAAAAAAAAAAAATCTAAAATGAAATCGGATGTTATCCGAAGGTCCTGGACCTTCTTCATCCGTCAATAGAGAACACTAATCATTGGAAAAAGGAGTTTTTATTCGGGGTGCTTAGCAAATAGTCATTTCACGGGCAAATAAAACGGAGATTGAATGATAAAAGCAGGTCTCTCTTCAATTTTCTTCTATTCCATTCCCCGATCCCAAGCACCCCTCCCCTTACATCATCGATTTTTTTTTTCCTTACTCTATTTCTTTTTTCTTTTTTTTAAGAGAATGAGAAACGTTAAAAAAATAAGAGCGAGGCAGGATTGGGAAAACGTGCATTGTACTCTTCCGATTCGTGTTTCACATGACTCGCACGAGTCATTGTTGGATGTTCTCTTTTGCCTTTCAGTGTGTGCTAATATTTAGTTATCAAGAAAAGGGTCGTCGCTAAATGCGATGAGAAATATGGAAAAGAAGTGGAAAAAATATTGGTAGCGTGTCTCGAATGAGTAAAAATTGTGGGAAAATGATAAAAACGGTTTGCAAAGTGATTTCTTTTATGGCCTTTTCTAAACTACTTTTAGGGTAGCGTTCTCTTTCATTTCTTTCCTATTCTTTTTATTTTTTCTATACTTTCAACAGTCGAATGTCTTTTCTCCAGGAAAGTATGCATGTAAACTGTCAAAAATTATTTTATTCAAAAGATTTTTTTAGGATGTCTGAAGATAAAATTGATATTTTATCTTCTATTGGAAGACGGTTTTCTCAGATCGTTGTGGGGAAAAAACACTTGAATATATATAGTCTATAAAACTACTTTCATTCAAAATTTGCATATTTCCTTCTGAATGTGATTATGTTTATACAAGTCGAAAACGTTTGATGAACGAATGTATTGAACAAATAAAACAAAATATTAATAAAGCAATAACTTTATCTATCCTATGTGTAACATCTGTTATCTACAATAAATTTTTGGAAATCGCTGATTATGTTTTCTATCTAATTCACTGTTTGTATTTGCTTCACTTGCATAAAATGTTTCTTTTAACCTTTTCTTATACTTTGGAGAGAGAAAGTATAATAATCGTCAAAAAATTCGAACTCAAGATTTTGATGAATCTCCAAGTTTTAGACCCCCCCCCCTGAGTTCGAAAAACCCATTTTTGAAAAATGTCTGTCTCCAACAGATATCTCAAAAACGATGTGAGCTAACTGGATGAAATTTGGTATACTGTTTTTGCATCAAACTTGTAGATTTCTTTCACATTTTGATGTTCTGTTTTCACCGTTCTGATGAAGTGTCTGTCCTGCTTTTCGTATGTAAGTTCATATGATAATTACAAAATAAAAAGAACTAGACAGTGAAACAAGTAGAACAGGTAGAATATGAAAGACAGTAGAACAGGTAGAATATGAAAGACAGTAGAACAGGTAGAATATAAATGAACACGATAACTACAAAACAAAAAGATTTACATGGTAAAAATTCGGTGCACAAATTTATCATCTATGATGTTGATAGCAATCAAATTTTCAGTTATATCCTCTGAAAGTTTGACAGTCTGTCTGTGTCCACGTTCAGAAACTCATAAACACGATAACTCAAAAATGAAATTACTTAAATATATTAAATCTGGTATGGGATTTTTAGCCTCAAATATAATTTTGTGCCAAGATTTTATTTCAATCGGTTGGGAAAAACGCGTTCAAAACATAAATTAGATTTTCAGATGTTATTAACCGCATGTCAGGGATTAATCATCAAAAAAACTCACCAAGGATGACACGATGCCGAAATAAATATTTCGTATTTAATGTTTCGTAACCTATTCTGTGCCAGTGCCATGCATAGCGTTCTCTGGGATAACACCTTTATTAGAGAGTACGTGAGAAAGCACTGCTGCTTTATCGAAGTGAGACTGCTTTATTAAGAGTCACTAAATTCTGCTTGAACGATTTTTGTAGTGTTGGAATGCCAACCAGTAACGACTTTTCCTAAATTTTAACTAAAATTTTCTAGTCATATATATATTCAATCATGTCAATTTTCTTTTCGTCGTATTCCCTGATTTTAACAAATTATTTCAAATATTTTTATGCAAAATTTACAACATTATTTTTTATATGATTTTAATTATTTTAAATTTTTTTAATGCAAACATTTTTATTGCTGATATAAATATGTAATTTAGTATTATCTTCTATTATTTAAAGTTAAGGACCTAATTTGTTTATTTCCTTTTCCATCTTTTTGTTAAAATCTTAATAAATTTCATTTTTTTTATTCCATTAAATTTTTTTTTTCGATTTGTAAATAAAGACATCGGAGTTAATTAAGTATTTAAGGATATATATCAAGTAAAATCATTTTTTTAACTGCGAGCAAATAGAATATTATCCATTGTTTGATTCTTCCATAGTAGAAAAACTATTCGTTAAGGCACTCAAAAAATATGATATTTGATTCAAAAGTTCCAGTGTCTATGACTGCTGAGTGTTTGTTCTTGTTACACGTTTCCACTTAGTTACGAAGAAATTAGATTAAGAACAAGTGACAGAATTAAGAAGAATAATTGAAAAGTATGCTTAAAATGTTTGAAAATATTTGCGTTGAGCACAAAGATGTGCATTTCCTTCTTAATTTTAATCATATGTGAAAACTTCCAAACATCCTGGTTTATTTTAATGAGAAATGAAGAGAGGGGTTTCCTCAGTACGATTAAAGATCAGTGCAATTAAGTAAATACAATTAAATTAGTTGATTGCATTATTTAGTATCAGTGAGAAACTATCAGTACTGTTTGAAGCTGTCTCCATATTACTATAGAAATTTAATTTTCTGTTTTTTTTATAAACTGGAAGATAAACAAGCGATTCGGAGTCATCGGGAAAGAAATTATTCCAAAATTGCAAGATATTCTTGGCAATAAAATCAGTGTTGAGTGTAACAGTAATAGAAATTCATTTCATCACTTTCTTTTTTAAACAATCTATTCTTTATTTTCGCGTCCTAAAACATATTTATTCTTTGTTGGCAGGTATTACATGCTCGTGTATGATGCACATAAGAAAATTCTGGATTTAGAAAAAGTAATATCTTTCATGTTGCAAAGTAAATTTCATTTGACTGAAGAAATTCATCACGAAAAAAATACTTATCCTCTACTGCAAGAAAATTTGAAATAAGGAATATATTAATAAGTTATATGAAAATTAATGAATATAAATTTTTGTCTTAATACTTTAAGTTATAATAACATTTCTAAAATGTATGCAGTCCAATATCAAATATAAACCAAAAGTGTTGTTAGAAATATATAATACTGACAAAAATATACAATAAATAGAAATATATAATGTTAAAATATTATTTAGAGACAAATGAATACTTATGTATTATTTTTAATAGGATACTTTCCACAAAATAATTAAAAGATGATGCAATTTAAATCTTTTCTTATAGCTTTCTTTAAATTTTGAAATTTTATTCAATTATTTCTTTTATAGGATAAATTCTACATAAAGTTTTTCTTTTTATATTTTTTGTATTTATTTGCCGCATATATTTTCCAAAATAAAAGACCAATTGATCCCCTGTGGAATTTCATAAAAAAAAATTGAAATTTAATATTATTTTTTTTCTCATTTTTGACGAAATTTACATTGATTTATCTCTCTGAAAAAATATGAGTGCTCTCAAGAAAATGATTTATATCTAAAGCATAATCGACATGTTTAATTAAATTCTATAACTCTTTATTTACCCGCTATAGTATTTTTCCTAAATTGTAAATCAGAAGTGTCTTCTGCTGACAGATTTTGTTATAAAAAAAACTTTTTATTATTTAAAACTATTTAAAAAAACTATTTAAAACTATTTAAAAAAACATTTTTATTAAAAAAAACATCATA
>JAPMOR010004771.1:0-18103 GCA_026543865.1 Argiope aurantia
TATATTTTTATTTCTTTCAGAATATTAATATATTTTTAAGACGCTATTTATAATGAAAAACAAAATATTTTTCAAATTCCGATTTGTGAAATTAGATCTTTTGTTTCTTATTAATTTTAGTTTAAATGCTTTAAAATGATAAACAAATGATTCCTTACTCCTATATTATGGTGATTTTGAAGTGACCTTTTTCAGAAGTGTTGATTTAAATATTTTTTTAGAATATCAATTTGTGGATATAAATATGAATATTATCGCATCTCGTATAGTTTTGTTAGAAATATAAGCAACACGTATTTTAAGAGACAAATATGTTGAAGCTGTTTTACATTTAAAAGAAAAATCACATTCATTTTATACATATTCTATATTTCATACCAGAAAAAGTTTTATTTGGAAAAAAAAAACACCTTTATTTAATAACTCAAAATTCTAAGCTTTTACTATCGAAAATGTAACAGTTCCGAATTTTTTTTCCCCGCAGATCTTCTGTCACACCTCGGGTATCATACCTCGGATATCATATTTAATGTTGGAAAAACGTGATTCATTGTCTTTAAACTGAATTCTCGAATTCGGATGAACACCTAACACCATGAGTAGTTGGCACAGATTTGCTAGTACAAAGTTCAGAAGAGTAGTACAGATTTGAACAAATACAAATTTTGGATTCTCTAGCAAGATTTTGAAATGGATATGCAGATAAATTCTGAAAATAAAAAAGAATGTACCATAGGTCTATGATGCAATATTTTGTACATTCGAAAATCAAATAGCTTGGAAATATTGATAGTTGACCAAAGGGTTTGAATGTTGATTGCTGAAAGATTGATTACTTTTGAGAGTTGTATCTCGTATAGTATTTATTTCTATATGAGGATTTTAGCACTCGAACATTAATAAAATTTTGCACATTCTGAAGTGTGTCCCAAAATTAACACAAGATTAGAATTTGCCACCATTTGTGCAGTAAAGTTGTGTTGGCAACTCTATTGAAAAAATATTCGATAGTTAATAGTTTAGACTTAGAAACAAATGGAGCATTATACGATAAAACAACGTGGTAACTCAAGATTTGAATGAAATAAAAAACACAGTTTTTCACTTAAAATTGCTATATTTTTATTGAATTTTAAAGTACATAGGATAGGGTTATGTATGAAATAATACAGAGGGCAAATGGTTTCTACAGCTTTACTAGCACATACGCACACTTTTGTTGAAATTTTCTATAATCATTTTGCATAAATATGGCTGCATTTCGTTGTTGCGGCGTTGGATTTCCTTGTGCAATCGATAGTGGGATTTAAATGCACATTTTCTGACATTGATTTAAAATGTAATTTTCTTCTCTATGTGGAGAACATTGAACTATTTGGGGATTCGAAAAAAGCGTAGAAGCAGCCAACAAATGCTTTGCGCCACCCGAGAATCGAACCCGGCGAGTAAGAGTGGAATCTTGCATGTTACCACTACACCAGCGGCGCCCAGCAACTACCTTTAAATGCACATTTTCTGACATTGATTTAAAATGTAATTTTCTACTCTACGTGAAGAACATTGAACTATTTGGGGATTCGAAAAAAGCGTAGAAGAAGCCAACAGATGCTTTGCGCCACCCGAGAATCGAACCCGGCGAGTAAGAGTGGGAATCTTGCATGTTACCACTACACCAGCGGCGCCCAGCAACGACCTTTAAATGCACATTTTCTGACATTGATTTAAAATGTAATTTTCTTCTCTATGTGGAGAACATTGATCTATTTTGGTATTCGAAAAAAGCGTTGAAACATCCAACCGTTGCACCGCCCGGGAATCGTACCCGGGCGGCGCAACGTTCGTATTTACAATGGAAAACTTGCATATTATAATTACACAGCGGCACATGGTAGCTAGTTTTGAATGCACCTTTTCTGACACTAGTTTAAAAATATAATTTTCTTTTCTATATGGAGAAAATTGAACTATGTGTGCATTCGGAAAAACAGGAGAATCATCCAGCATTTGATACCATCCAGCATTTGTTACCACCACACAAGCAACGATCGGTAGCGGACATTAAATGTAAGTTTTCTGACATTGATTTAAAGACGTAATTTTCTTCTCTCCATGGAGAACATTGAACTAACTGGGTATTCGAAAAAAGCGAAGAAACATCCTACTGTTAATTTGCGCCGCCCGGGAATCGAACCCAGCGCACAAGAATACGAATCTTGCATGTTACTACTAAACCATCGGCCCTGGGTCGTCACTTTTGAATGCACCTTTCCTGACACTGGTGAAGAAATGTAATTTTCTTTTCTATATGGAGAAAATTGAACTATGTTTGCATTCGGAAAAGGAGGAGAATCATCCAGCATTTGCTTTGCACCTCCCGGGAGTCGAATCCGACTCACATGAATGGGAATCTTACATGTTATCACCACACATGCAACGCTCAATAGCGGACATTAAATGCACCTTTTCTGACATTGATTTAAAAACGTAATTTTCTTCTCTACATGGAGAACATTGAACTAATTGGGTATTCGAAAAAAGCGAAGAAACATCCAACAGCTAATTTGCGCCGCCCGGGAATCGAACCCGGCGCACAAGATTGGGAATCTTACATGTTACCACTACACCAGCGGCGCTCGATAGCGGGGTTTTAATACATCTTTTGTTACATTGATTTAGATATGCCATTTTTCTTTCCTGTGTTGGCAAAATTGAAGTATTTGTATATTCGATAGATTAGTAGTATCAGCAAACATTTGTTTTGCGCCGCCCGGGAGTTGATCCCGGCGCACAAGAATGGGAATCTCGTATGTAACCACTACAACAGCTGCGCTATGTAACGGGTTTCAAATGCACCTTTTCTGACATGAATTTAAAAATGTAATTTTCTTTTCTATATGGGGGACATTGAACTATTTGTGCATTCCGAGAAAGAGTAAAAACATTCAATATTTGCTTTGCACCGCCCGGGAATCGAACCCGGAACAGAAAAAAAAATGAAATTCGGCTTGTTATCACTACAACAGGCGCGGTTGGTAGCTATATTTAAATGCACCTTCCTGACACTGGTTTAGAAATGTACTTTTGTTTTCTATATAGGCAAAATTGAACTATTTGTGCATTCAGAAAAAAGACTAGAATTAATCAACTGTTAATTTGTGCCTCGCGGGAATCGAACCTAGGGCACAAGAATGCTAATCTTGAATGCTAGCACTACACAAGCAGCGTTCTTTCGCGGGTTTGAAATGCACTTTTTCTTACATTGAATTGGAAAGGTAATTTTCTTTTCTGTTTGGGGAAAATTTAAACTAATTGTGCATTCGGAAAATGTGTAGTCAATCCAATAGTTGCTTATCGCCGACTTGGAATTGAACTCGGCGTTCAACAATGGGTGTCTTTTATATTACCGCTACCATAGCGCCGCTGAATTGCAGGTTTTAAATGCACCATTTTTGTCATCGATTTAGAAATGCAAGCCCACAGTCTCCCTTTCTACCCTACTTGGGTGTAAGGCAGAAAGCGGTGAAATGGCGAAGAGGACAACGCCCAGCAGCCGGAAGGCACACGGATCAGCTCAGAGGCCGGGCAGATTGTTTGAAACCGAGAGATTTATACAGACATTGTCCTAAATACATGGGAAGTTATTATTTACAAGTACGATATTAAAACTCTGTGAACAAGACTTAATCTACTTGTGGAAGAGGGAAAGGTATATGAAGTAATTAGAAGTAAAATATATATTGAAAAAGGACACAAGAAAAAATAAAATATAAAGTAAAAACTTCCTAGCGCTTTTGATCGTGCTGGGTATGGAGGATGGTGGTACGCTCGTCGCGTTTAACGCGAGTAACTGCGAAACTTAGGTTAAACATTAATATACTTAGGCTATTATTTAGTATATTTAAAAGTTGTATTTGTATTTTTGTGCTTTATGAATTATAGTTTTACAGCTGTGGACTATTGGACGATGGAAAAATTGTGGAAAAGGAGAGGGTTCTTTGTACCGGAACACAGGTTTGGGTGTTATTTGAAATTTTTTAAAGTATTATGGAGTTTTTAAGGCTCTCTAAATTCATTTCATCCTTCACTATTCCCGTTATTTTTAAGTTTATTAATGTATTTGAATTAATTTTCTTTTCTTTTATATTGATAGGCAGGACGAGGCGGAGATTGGTTAGGGACCCCTGTGTGAAAAATGAAGGCCGGCAGAAGCCGGGTGGTATTTTTATTCATTTTAACTTATTAATTAAATAATTCCAAATCGCAACTGCTCCCTATCTAAATTGATTGTCGCGGATAATTTGTTGCTCTACACCACTTTGTTACCACTACACAAGCGGCGCATCAAAGAGAGTTTTAGCTAATCCAACAGCTAATTTGCGCCGCCCGGGAATCGAACCCGGCGCACAAGAATGGGAATCTTGCATGTTACCACTACACCAGCGGCGCTCGATACCGGTGTTTTAATACATATTTTCTGACATTACTTTAGAAATGTAATTTTCCATTCTGAATTGGTAAAATTGAACTATTTCGGCATTCGAAAAATGAGCAGAGGCATTCAACAAATGCTTAGTGCCGCCCAGGAGTCGAACCCGGCTCACAAGAATGGGAATTTTGGATGCTACCACTACACCAGCGGCGCTAGACAGTGGGTTTTAAATGCACCTTTTCTGAAATTAATTTAGAAATGTAATTTTCTTCCCTATATTGGAAAAAGTGAACAGTTTGTGCATTTGAAAAAAGAGTAGGGACATCCAACATTTGCTTTGGGCCGTCTGGGACTCAAACCGACTCACAAAAATGGGAATCGTTCATGTCAATCTTATTATGAAAGAAAGTTCTATTAATTTTAGAAAAAAGTTTATTTTTATAAATAATAATTACGTATTTTAAATTATGAGAATAATGAATATAAATATTTGAGCAAAATATACTTTTCTGTCTTTTAAAACATATCATCAGTAGCATCCTTTGTTTCTTTTAGCAATGCAAATGGTTAATGCTCGTGATTTATTATGAAATATGGAAGAAAGTGTAAATTTTCAGTACATGCATTATCTCTAGTACACAGTGACGTTTCTTTAATATACCGATATATAATTCTGAATGCTACAATTTTGAAAAAAGATTAAAATGCAATGAACCGAAAGTCTTGATTTTGTTTAGCTGCTAATAATAAATAAAAAAATATTTAAAATAATGTCCCGTTTTAAAGTAACATTAAGGAATGGACCTCGTAATTTTAAGCCTTGGTCAGACTGCGAGAAGGTGTTATAAGCTTTAAGCCCCCTCCCCCTTCCAGGCTTCTCAGCATAGTGGCGGGAGGAAGTTTGGTCCCGACGGATTTATGGTGCATAAGTTTCAGTTACACTACGACTCTTCGGTGGTGTCGGGTCTCGAACCTGAAACCCTACTGTTCCGCACCACCAAGCCACTGTGACACTCTGCCGATCATAAAAAAATGAAGTATGAGGTTAGTTTTAAACCTTTCTCGCAACATTTTGGTAATCATATTATTAATTAATTTTTTGTATGTGAAACGTTTCTGGAAATTTACTTTGTTAAGCTTGCCACATCTTGTAGAGAACTAAGCATTTTTCTTTTACATCAAACTTGTAACATTTCAGGAACACACTTGGATTAAATAATGATTACAGAGATGCTTTAGGATGGAATAAAAAACCGAGCAATCATCATCTGAAACCAATAACATACGGATGAAAGAAAGTACAGAATTACTCTGAAAGAAATTAGGCCAATTATGTTTTCGTTCGAAACGACTGACCTCATGATGTGGTTATTGCAGTTTCTTCTATGGTGTAATTTTGTCTTAAGAAAAAATCCTCTAACCCTTAAAAAATCATTTAAAAAAGAGCGCATAAAAAAACAAGTATAAGAATCACGTTCCAAAAGAATAAAGAAGCTTCACATCTCCTCCCCCCATTTAAAGAAGAAAAAATATTGAAAAAAAGTGAAAGATCGTATTCCATTCATCTGCTTTCATTTCGAATGATACAAAAGGAAATATATAAAACCATTTATTTAACTTTCGGATTTTTTTAGAACTACAGTAAAGCACATTGTTTAAGGCGGTAATCTCTTTATTTAAATCACACATTATAATAACGTAGATCTGTAGAATTTGACAATAAGATTTCATATTCATTGCAGAATAAATCATTTTGATCATGATTTTTAACAATTCTGATAAATTTTAAAGTTCTATATCAAAGCATTTGAATAACATTGCAAAGAAATTAAAAAATTTTTAATTTCAAGAGCATTTTTAAATAACCACATAGACACAATTTTTGTTTTTATATTTTTATCTTATAGATTAAAATGATAAAATATAATTATGAACTTTCGATAAATTGAGATGCACTGTTGCTTAAATTTACAAATACCTTTAATGCAATTATTCACTAAGGCTGCCACAAATATATTAAAAATTTATATTTTATTTGATTTTGAAAATGGCCAATCCGATGAAAGAATTTAAATTCCATTAAATGTGCCTTAAGTGATTAGGACATATCATTAAAAAAACTTCGAAGTAGTCTACATTCTTATTAGGGATTCGAATCCGTATGATTGTGCTTCTTAGTAGAAGATTCTCGATACCGTAAAAATGCCACAACACTCATGAGTAAACTGAATTATTGAGACATTGATTTATCATGCAGAGATCCTTTTAGATTTGTTGATGTCCAACCTAAACGCTGGATGGATAGGAGCGTCACGAATAGAGATATTCAACAATGGAGCTAAAATCAAAACAAAAGGAACCGTCATCAGGAAAAACATTCAAGGTACCCCAAGAATTCAATCTCATTGTTAGATGGATGAAAGAGTCTCAAATAGAGTCAAAAATAAAAAATAAATATAATCAAATTCGAAACTACATACGATTACCTGGAAAGTATTCCAAGATAATCCAAAAATTTAATCTCGATATTGGATTGATAAAAATGTCTCAAATAGAAGTAACCAGATAATAAAACCAAACGCCAAACTGCAAATATGAACGGCAGTTAAGCCATCCAAGATACCCAAGAATCCATCTCAACGCTGACTGAATACAAATACCTGCAATAGAGGTATCCAAGCAATGGAACCAAATTCTAAAATACATGGATTATCGTCAGAAAAAGCATCCAAGATATCACAAGAATTATAACATTAGCATATGATCTCTATAGTATCATACTCGATACCTATAGTAAATATTCGATACCAAAGCGTTATCAACTGGAATTCTTTCAGAACCTTCATGCTGCGACAGAAATAATAATCCCTTAGTTAATACAGTTTAGAGATTCTTATCTGGAAAGAGCCTTTACATCTAGATATCCGTGGTATACACTTTTCTCAATGCACCACAGATATTAACAAATTTTCAAAAGAACCATGAGTAATATTTTTGTGATCCAGAAGGATTAAGGCTATATACTCCTCATCGATGTTTAAATTCAATACATAGAATGATACTCGACAATATAAAGAGAGAATGATGCCCATGATTACATTTACAACATGGGGTTAATATCATCATTTCTACGAAAATAAAATCCTTGAAAGGTGAGAAATCATATAAATTGACATTAACTTCTAATTGCCCTTGACATGAATTGTATGATCGCACAATATTATAATGAAGGTCATATAAGATCTTTAATGTCATATGAAGTTCAAGAACCCTATGTGACCTTAAAGAGCCTTAGCTTGATTAACCTTATATGAACCCTATATTTCGCTTGGACGATAATGTGGATATTCCAGAAAGCTGCTGGCGTCAGCTTTATTCTTATGGACCACAAATTTAAGCTACAGTTAGGCCAACATATGAATCATCATAAAAGAGAGGGGATTTTCCAAACAACTTGGACAATCAGATCATCCGACATTATTTACAATCAACATATATGGTATGTTCTAGGGAAGAGAACTTAGAATAAGTAATGCTCATCTAGGAGTGAAAACCAAGACCTTGCGTGAGTGAAAACCCGCATTGTTAGAAAATGGAAAATTTTAATCACAAGTATTTATCTATAACTTCATTTACAACATGAACGTTCAGAGTAAAATCTGCAAAACTTAAAGAAATGGCAACACTCATTATTAATCTCAGAACCTAGAAAATTACAGATGGCTGTATATTCATGCGATTATTGGCCTAATTTGTAATTTTGAAAAAAAAGTTTATTTCATCTTACTATTTTATTTTATTATTAGCCATCTTAAAATATTTTGGATATGTGCATCAAGATTCATTACAATAAACCTATTGTTCCTCAAATCTAGCATAATTGTCAATCCTATCGTTTTCTCAAATATGTTTTATGTTTGTAGCTTTTAAACATTAGTTATATTAGAGAAAAACTCTTACAATAAGATCAAACGGTTCTATTTATTTCAAAAGTCCTGCCATTTTTCTTTCGTTTTTTTTTTCTTTTAAAAGAAAACAAAGTGGTGAAAATGATTAAATTTATACACAAAGTTTAAGTAAATTAATTTTATAAAATCATCTATCTAAAAACTGTCATATCAGTAACTGTGCATCTTTAAATACTGAAATGTAGAGAAATTGATCAAGGCAAACTGAAGTGAACTAAAACGATGCATTAAAGAGGTTTAATAGACATTTATTTCACTTTAAAAAATGGCCACTATTGTTGGACGGAGGTAAAGTAAAAGTATAAAAAAATTAAGCGTTCCTTAATTCTTAAAAATAATGTATAAATATGCTTTTTAAAGAAAACAACAAAATAGTGAAAACGATTAAATTTATATTCAGGATTTAAGTAAATTCATTTTATAAAATCATCTGCTTACGAACAGTAAAATCAGAGGGAAGGTTTATTTTCGAACCACTATTATGATCTAAAAGTATCTATAATCTATACTTATAATAAAGCTCAATGTGTGTGTGTGTGTGTGTGTTGGCGCTCTACAGGCCAGACCATTCAACCTACAGCTACCAAATTTGCCACGTGTATACCTTGGAGGCCGGGAATGTGCACCTGGGGGTTATTTTTTCGAATTTTTAATTAGAATTTTGTTTATTTAAAAATTAAGCGAAATTTTGACGTGTTTCTGCTATAACTGCCGAAAATATTACCGCACAAAAAAGATTTTTACATGAAGTTAAAGATAAAAAATTTATCTTTTAAATGATACTACTGTTTTAATCTTAAAATTAAATTTATATTTTTAATGCATTTTTAAATAAATATTTTAACTATGTTTTTCAATAATTTTTTTCGTCAAAAATAAAAATGAGGATTAAGCACGTTTCGCATTCAGGAGAAAAAAAATAGCTTTTTTCAAAGTGTTGCCATTACATTGATTAAAGCTCTAACTGAAAATAAATTAAATCTTTTTGGAAATGAAATCTGCAAAAATATAATTTTTGTCACGTGTCTGTAGGAAATGAAACAAATATGAAATATTATTTTTTCTAAAAAATAAATTCAAGAAAAATTCTTTTATGATCTTTTACACTCTATATATTATTAATCCAATAAATAAGTTTTATTTTAAGGCGCAGTTTTGTTTAATATGAACAAGATATCCATTCAAATCATGGCCACACAGCTAATTTGTAAAGCTTTAGTAAGACACAGATCTGTTGCGACATAAATCATAAATATTTTATTTAAAAGTAGCAAACGATTATTTTAATAATTATAAATTTTATTTTGTAAATAGTTGTGAAATTCAGATTGGCAACAGTGATATTTTTGGAACTTTTAATTTGTTGTTTAAAAACGATGCTAGAATTTTGAATGAAAATAAGTTGATGTAAATTTGATAATATTATCTATAATGTAATAAGATTTAGTTTCATAATAAGTTTGTCTGCATTCTATTTTTGTTGACGCACGAACACAACAGATATACTAAAATGGTTTAAATAGAAAAATGATTATATTTTATGTAACTTAATTCAATAAATGCTCTAATAAATAACGAATTTTTGATTTTACATAAAGCTTCTGCTGTCGAAATCACGAATAACAAAATGCTCTTGAAACACTAATATTTTAAATAAAAAGAGTTAATTTCCATTCAACTAAATCAATCACTTAAACTGACTGATTTATGAAAATTTGAATATCACTATTCAATAAAAAAAAAGGATAATTTTAGATTTTCCATCGATCGTTTCAAAAAAAAATACGCCAATTAGCACGCAGGTTTCTAAGAATAATTGGCCTAAGATTATGAAAATGTTGAGTTTTTCTAGATTTTTAACATTCAAAACTTCATAAATAAGTCTTAGTTGATCGTGGAAAATAGAAATATTCATTCATTTATTTAAAATTTGGTGTCCAGAATATTTCTCAGAATATGATACCTTACTTCATTAAATTTAGATTTCATAATTTTTGAAATATATTTATAGGCTGGAACAAAATATTATTATTGATTTCATTTCAATAATTTTGAAAGCAAAACTAAAAATTGAATTTTATGCTAAATCTGAGAAATTTTTGTTGAATTATTCTTTGAGATATTACATAAATTATCAAAAATATTTTGTAGTTCACATAAGACTTAAATACCGAGATATTCTGTTTGCAATACTCATATTCAATAATAATAGTAATAAATAAATAGCAATAAAGATGATAAATAAAATAAAACGCTTGGTTTTATTAAAAAATGTCTTTATATTAATTGCAATTTCATCATTTTCACTTTAAATTAAAGTTGACGTTTTACCGGAAATGACAACAAATTAGCAAAATATATAGAGTAAATTGAACGAAACGATCTAAACAACAGTATAAGTTTGGTATGACTATCAAAATTTGAAGATTAAAATTGTTGTTTGAGAATCTATTAAGAGAACAGTTACTTAAAATATTTAATTGAAAATTGTAGCGAGCGGTAATATTGGCGAACCGGCTGGTCGCCAAAGGCGGCTAGTGCTGTAATAAATCAAAAGATATCAATTTGCTTGTAAAAATTTATTGCATCTTCTTCAAAACAATCTCTTCAGATAATCTTCTACTTGAAGAATACTTCTAAAAATACTTCTGCGAATGTTCTTCCGATCCTCAAAATATACTTTAATGCCATTTTCATGAAACTTTCCTTTTATTGCACGAATTCACGTAAAATGGTGGCTGCAAAAATGGCAATATCTACTGCAGAAATAAGAGAAATTCATTCTTTGCTAGTTCTGGTGAACAAGAAGTTTATAGAAGAGTCATATTAGTTGAATTTTTTAGGAAGAATTCACGAATAATCACGATATTGTGACAACCGTTTTATTGGTGATAAAATCTCATGAGTTATCTGGTTCCAATTTAGATCGTTTTCGATATAAAAATTTTCATTAATGCCTCTGATTGTGAAATAATAATAACACCAATTCCTTAATCTAATCGATATGGGAAAGATTTGGCGAAATAGATGGCCCACCAGATCGTATATCATCTATGACATATATCTTTTTTAACCACTTTATACAGCAAAAATATTCTTTATTTTTTTACATAAACAATTTTCTTAAATAGCGTAATTGTCATTTTTCAAACATATTTACTGTGTCAATTTCAATGCGGAAACAAATTTTAGCATCGTATTCTCAAATAAGATTAACCATTTTTGAAAATCGAATAAGATTACTTTCTTATTTTATGAAAAGAAAACTTATTTTCAAACAATAATATGAAATCAAATATTGAATGTTGCCAATTATTTGTAAGTTACCAAAATATTTCATGAAAATTTATTACAGTTTTCTTGCACATATGTTTATCAAATGAAACTTTGCCAATGCTCTTTGATCCCCATAGTTTAATATTCTAAAACTTGGGAAATATTATTTGCTTTATAAAAATTAGATATCTTTATTTTTAAAAAATAGTGATAAATTATAAAAATACATACATTATAAACAATGTTTATGATATAAATCATCCAAGAAAACAAATATTTTATTTTTCAAAATAAATTATAATCCTTAAAAAAAATCAAACTAAAAATTCGGTTTAAAATTTGATTTTGATTTTTTTAAAAATATTTGACAGATATTGAATATGAAATTTTTATTTCTCAAATAATTTTACTCATCCAAATAAAGATTCTATAATTTACTTTAACATAAAATTTAATTTTTTATTATATAAAATAAAAGTGTCAGGAAATTTTAGGTGAGAAATAATTATAAAAAAATCTGATGCATCTCTTGTTTTATTAATAGTTTAGCGGATTTTGACGACCAGCTGACTTGATAGAATTACTAGTTGTTTAGTTTTATCCACAGATTAATCCTAATTAGCTTTTTTAGGAAAATAGTTTTAAACTTCACTGTTTGGCAGAAAATTAAAGCATAATATTTTAGAAGACACACATTGTTATGTTCAATGCTCTAATATGCCGTTCATTTCACTAAAATTTGAATAAATTCAAACAGGAAATTATAACACTTTAACTTTTTCAATAAAACACTTATTTTAGTCTACGCAAATCCACAACTGATTCTTCAACTTTAAATCTTCGCGTAAATGACATAGAAATCAGTTATCGATTAAATATCTATCTAGTCCTAATTTTCTGAAGTCATTTCCATCGCGCCATTTTCAATGGCTTTTAGTGAATGGAGTAGGAGGGCAGAGACATGGGTTTCAACAAAGGGATTAGACATTCTTTTAGCAACGCTTTCACCCTAAGGTATGGATTGAAATATATGGAATCACCGATTTTGAACAGGTTTTTATTCCTGTCAAGTCTTCATGTGTCATGTTTCCAAAGGAATTTTTTTGAATATTTCAACAACAGAAATATTCGAAACATTTGTTCATACGTAACATATAATTTTTTCCTTTTCTTTGCTTAAGTCACAAGGCTTGCATGTTGTTACAAATGTATAATGTTGCTTCCCAACTCAGTGAGTGTACAGTGAGACAATCTTACAGATAAATCTAACATCCTGATTGGATGCCGAATTAATAAGTAAAGGCATTAGACAATCTGACAAGAAATTCTATGAATTTAATAATATAACGAAGATTTCAGAAACTACAAGAATCTCGGTGATACCTTAATTAGGATATGGGATATTTCGATTATTTTAAAAGCTTGAAGAAACTATAAAAACCAGAGGCACAGACCTGACATGAATTCAAATGAATAATTGAGCGTGTTCGTTCTGAGTACTTTGTGCCATTGCAATTATGCATTAATGATTTTTTGCTTTATTATTGCAGTATTACTATTAACTGCAAGTATTGTTTTCTACTTTAATTCGTATTTTCGTGGACAATAAAGTATCATTGTTTGATACTAAGCATGCTGAAATTTTCTCTGTAAAAACTAGAACGGGATTTCAGATATTTTTCCCAAAATTATCTTTCTTTTTTCATTTCTTCTTTTACAGAATTTTAAGGTAAGTGACTACGCTAAAAAGCCGATTTTTTGCAAAATTATGATTTCTTACTTAAAATTCTTAATGTTTGAACAGATTTTTTTAAAAACATTAGAATTTTGCTTTTCAGTCTAATTTTCAGAAGTTACACTAATTTTTATATTTGCATTTACAAGCATTTTAATGCTATTTTACATGTTTAGAGGCTATTTTTTCAAATTCTGAACTTTGATTGAAATTTTTTATGAACAAATCGCATAAAGTAAACTATAATGAATATTTTTTGTTCGAATTTCGTCCGAAACTTGAGAATAAGTAATCTATTCATTTAGAAATATTTTATAGTTGTTTTAGTTCTACATAATATGAGAAGAATTGAAAAATTCGTGTTATTTACTTGTCGAAGCCCAATATTTAATGAATGGATAGAAATGTAGCTTATTTTTTATTTCAGAAACTAGATAATATATCTCTTAAGCAAATTGTTTGATGCATCTTTAAAGAATTTTGGTTTCATATCACTTTTCAGCCAAAGAAAGGCCTTTTTTCCGATTTATAAATCACTTTTGCTACTTAATTGTATATTTTGGCTTCAAAGATGTTTTTTTTCCAAACTTATTAATGCGCATACTCAAAAACAGAACTATTTTTGAACTCTTTTCAAAAAAATTCATTCCGTACGTAGTCACATACTTTACATAAAAAAAAGTAAAAGCTTCATACTTTTTATTGTCACAATTACTCTATTATCTGTTGAAAAAATATTCTTCAAGAAAACATTTATTTTGTGAGTGAGAATTATTTACACATTAGAGCACAAAAAACCAATTTTGAGGCACACAAAATGTAAATGAAAAACTTTTAATAACGACTCATATATTAATGTAATTTTCATGGAAATATGGAAATATTAGCCTAATAACTAGACCAAAATATACTTATATTAAATTTAAAAAGAGAGTGGGAATATATTATGGAAATCAAAATGATTCCTGATTATATTCACTCTCCCATCTTGAACCATCCAGTCATCGACAATCATCAGCCCAGACTGAAATAATTAATCATTTATGGCAACGAAAGAAGCAATTAAGGTTGCAAATGGTGTTTCGCAGCCATCATTTATTCGGTAATTTCCAATTTAATATTTACGATTTTGAATTTTGAAGAAAAGAATAAATTTAATTAACTATCCTATAACTGCGTTGGTAACTGCAAATTTTAAACCAAATTCTACATTAAATTGCTTTAAGCTATTAATTCTCTAACTTATTGTGCAGGTCTTTTTTCAATAAAATAAATTCCCTTTCCTTATTTATGAGCCAAGCGATTTATTCAGTACAAAAAGTTTTTATGTCTCCAAAAGAGAGCGATTTAATTTCACTTAATAATATTTATCCCAATTACTAATTTTGATATTTCCTGAAACTGAGACGAAACTATTTTAATAAAGAATACGAATCAAATTTATAATTTAGTTAAAAACCCATAAATATTCCAAATCACATGCCTGTTTAGAAGTAAATTCATAAAATATTACTCATATTAACAATCATAATAAATTTCGAAAGTTTTTATCATAAACTTTGATTAGTTTGATTTTTCCTATCCTTCATATTTCTAAAAAAATATTTTATAATATATTTTATTAAATATTTTAGAATATATTTTATTCTTTATGAATTATTCTAATAAGTCGTAATGAATAACGATTCTGCATTTTTATATTTTATTACTTACATCAAGCAATTATCTTATAAATTAAAGTGAATTATTTTATTGCAATGCATTTTATTTGAGAAATTATTTGATGAAACATCAACATTATTAAGAGTTACAGAAATACTTTTAGAAAATACAATAAAAATTGTTGTATTCGAAACCAGTTATGCCTTTTATATTGTGTTAAAATAAGAAAAAAAGGCCTCTTTCAAAATCATTCTGAGGATTACTTGCAATATCGACTGTAAAATAACTTTTGACTAATGATGATAATATTTGACTTTTAAGCAGCTTTTTATTTAATCTTTAGTTTACAAATTTCGGAAAATAAAATAAAATGTAAATTCGATATCATTATTATAACTGCAAAACCGAATATAATTTTATAAATAAAATTCAGAATATATATAAAACAATTTATATTAAATATCGCTTTTCATTTCTATTAATGTTAAGTTTTCATTAGCTTATGAATAAATTTTTTTTCAACATGGAAAATTTTTGCTTTCACATTGAAAACTATTGTAGGATTAAATTGCTCAAGAAATGGAAAAGGAATTATTGATAATAAAAATGATATTTTCTTCAAGGTTCTAATTTCTAAAATGCATAAAATCAATATGCTTATATTTTTGTAAAAACAGAAATGCATGGTATTGAAAAATATTTTCATTTTTAAAGCACTTAGTGCATTAAAAACCTAAATAATCGAGTCACTAAAGCTTTATTTTAGAAAAATTCCAGTTAAGATATTTTAGAAACAATTTAAATATTGGCTGTTTCAATGCTCCAAGAATATATTTTTTTTCAAACGCTTTTCTTTCTCGTTTTGTAAAAAACCTTACTGCAGGCATTTTAAGACTATTGAAGTTTTTGTTTATTAAGTAAGTTAAGTTGTTAATCAGTTAGTTAGTGATTTAGCCTTCATAATTAAAGCGACAGATGGAACTATCTTAAATCATACACTGCTAAAACAACCACAAAACAATGACATGAATGAAAAAATATTTTATAATAAAAATAAAATCATTAAAAATATTGTCAGAAATCTAAAAATCTTTATTTTGATAACAGTAAAGGTTTCCAATAAAAATCTCTTTATTGTGAATTTTATAGTTTTAAAGATGATAATACTATTTATTTAAATAAGAAGGCAATTCATACGTCATTTGTATATTGAAGAATTCTAATCTTCTGAATAGACTTATTTAAATGTTCCAATAATAAGACATTTGGAAAAGTTCCAAAATATTTTTTCTCATAAGAATCATAAAAATTCATTAAAATAATATTTTTTTTTATAAATAAAAAGCAACTTCTATGGAATAAAAACATTATTTTGGGGGGATTTTATTCCAATTGAATTAAAATATTATGGCTATCACATATATTTTAAATCTTTTTATTTATTTATCTAGCAGTTGCCTCCGGTTGATTACATTTTGTATCATACTTTACAAACGATTAATAAAAATTATAATGAAAAATTAATTTTCCTTAGTTTTGAAAAAATAAATAATAATAATAACTGTGAAAATTTCCAGAAATTATGACTAAAAATTCTATGATTAAATTGAAATATCATTAAAAAATATGCATTTATTTAAGAGCGAAGTGGTCATTATTTTAATATAAGCCTTCTGCTGGGAAACTTCTGTTATTAAGAGAAGGAAAATCTGATGGAATTAAAAACACTACCTATATCAAATTATACTCGAATTTCTACAATTCATAATTTGTTAAAAATATTATGGATGAGATATATAAATTTACTGTAAGTAATGTGCCTGCATTTAAAACTGGATGTCTGAATGTATGCCTACTTATTTTCTATGGATTATAAGTCTATAGCTTCCTTTACTACATATATAACTTTTAACTGAATGTTGTACTAAAAAAATAAACTTTTGTATTTCATGTATTTTTTCAGCGTAGTAATTATTAAGATAAAATTGGACATAAAAATATTTAAATTCCAATCAACTTTGGTTATATTATCCTATACATGGGTTACATCATTAAGCACTGATAAATTATATAACCATCTTAAATATTCTGCAATGATAAAATTGTGACTTCTGATATGATCAAATTTCATAAAAATATCCAATTCATTCTAAGATCTAAAATAAACGAAAAAGGCACAATGCTTTAAAAAAGATTAAAGCTATTGTTTTTTAAAATAATTTAATGTTCTATTCTAAATTATTCTAACAACTTGCTATGAATTATTTTAGTGTAATTTTATAAAATAAAACTTTTTCAAACACCTATTTTAAATTAAATTTTGTTTTTTGTTAAAAAAAACAATGTAATCCCTTTTTCATCCATTTACTTTTGTTAAATATTTACGAAATACTGCATATTTAAGCATAGTGCATAATAACTTTTTAATATTTTTGAATCTTAATTATCAGTCAATCGCTTATCATAATCAAAGTTTGATTCTAAGCAAATAACGCCATCTGGTAGAAAATGTGATAAACAATTCATTTCAAAATTATATGTATATATTTAAATAATGAACTATAAATTAAGAACAAAAAACGACAAAAATATTAAAATATTTCTTCTTCAATAGACAAATGAAATATTATTAATAGACTATTGAATATGCTAATAAAAATATACTATTTGTTAAATTTATTTATTATTTTTTCTCACGTTTACACGACATTACTTCTTTCTTTTAAATCTTAAGATTAGTCCAAAGTCGGTTTGCATAGAAATACTCACCTTTTAAAAGTAGTCAAATCGGTAGAAAAAAAAATGAATCGTTAGTCAAAAAAAAGTTAAAATAAAGAATGAACCAAATATCATTAAAATGCATTTTCGAATTGAAATCTATTGAGGAACTCCCTTCCATTCTAAAATAGTTTTCTACTTTGAAATTTTATTTATTCGCTTCATACAGTAAATAAAGGTGAAATAAAAAATTATACATCAACGAAAAGAATAGAATACTAATATCATTGATAATACAAACTATAAAATAAAAAA
>JAPMOR010004776.1:0-28916 GCA_026543865.1 Argiope aurantia
ATATTTTCGAATGGTGAGATATTCTTTTTTTTCTCACGTAATTAATTTTGTTAGCCTAGTGTCATACAGTATAAATTAGAATAATTAGTGTTTGAATTAGAATTTACTAGATCTTGTTACACAGTTTCAAAATGAACTTGTATTTTTAATGTTTATTCCTCATTTATTTTATTTCATAGAACTTATTTTGCAATAGTTGTTTTTTAATCGTTTATAAATCCCTTAAGACATCTGCAAAAGAAATTATACAATAGCCGAAGATTAATATTTCCATCAGTTCGTGTTACGAATTCTGATGTTAGTTAAAAAGTACTAAAATCAATAATACATTGGATAGTTCTATACAGTTCTGAAAAATAATGTAATGCATGCTTTTATACCTGGCGCTTCAGTTTAAAAGAAATTTCCAGTCCAGGAAGTATTCATATATTCTTGATGATGCATTATTCATCTCATGTTTCATAATAATTTCTATCTCGATTTGGAAAATGCCATTCTTTGTATCGTAATTCGTAAATGATTCATATTTTTTATGTTTATTCTGATAACTCCTGTTGTTTATTATTGCAAAAGCATTACAGATTGTTTGTACTAAACTTTACTTTATGTGCAGGAACTGGTAGGAATCCTTCATCGATCACCACTTTTTATTTTATATATATGTTTCCAAAATTCTAAGACTGCTTTTTCCTCAAGCATAGATAATATGTTTTTTTTTTCTTGCATTGATTCTGAATTCGATAAAAATTTTTATATGACAATGGTGTAACATCAGGAATATTTCTAATTCTGTTTTAAAAATTCCTTGTTTTTCGTATTCGATAAATTCATTTAATATAGCTTAACAGTAAAATATATATTTCAATAAAACAATTTTATCACTAGAGAAAATAAAACTTTAGACTATAGATTCTGTAAGAAGATATATAAAACGAGATTATATAAACACAAAAGCTGAAATATATTTCAACAGTTTACATACTATATTCATTGGATAAATACTTTGAATACTAAACAATGCATATGTATACCGAACAAATATTCGATAGATATAAAGCATTAAGCAGTGTGGAGTAAATTCTAGTTTATCGCGCATCATCAAACCTTCTGTTGAATATTCTTTTATATAATTAAACTTTCTACTACATTGTCATCAAGTGTTAAGAATTTTGTTTTTAAACGAATAATCGGAAACATCTAATTAAATAACTGCCATTCTAACCATAAATATAAATAAAGGGTATCCTTATTAATTCCGATATAATTCATCCAAAATTCATCATGTTTCTCTGTAACCGATATATTTCGAAGATTGACAAATGGATTTCAGCACGAACATTTGTTTAAACCAAATTATTAGGAACAAATCATCTGACCAAACGAAATGTTCTATTAAATGAATTCCAAATACGATTGTTGAAAATATGTTGTAGGAAAGTAAATGAAATATCTCCTTAATTTTAATATAAATTTGTATGTAATTTTAATTGATAACTTGGAACTCTGTCAATGTTAAATAAGAACTTCTAGTTAAATTCGGGGAACTCAAAAAGAGTTCCTACATTACCCAAGATTTTATTTGATAATCATTCCAAAGTGTTTTTGTTTAGTAAAAGGTAACAAAGACTTTTATCCAAATGAAGTTTTTTAATGGCAACTATATTTATTTCTAAATAAAATGTTCTATTATCCAAGAATTGTTTAATGAGATTTGTAAAAAAAAATATTCTTTTGAAACAATGAAATCTTAGAAAAAAATATATAAATTTTCTTTGATAAAATTTCTTTTAATGAAATCTTTCAAATAGATTATTATTCAGATATTTTATCCAGTTTCCGACATTACCATTTAAACATTTCATAAAACAGTTGACATTTTTATTTAAACCAATTCCAATATTTTCAAATCATTAAGGAAAGAAGACTAAAGCATGGATTTCAATTAAAATAAGAAATATATTGGCATAAAGAAAATATGCTGAGAAACAAAATTCTTTTAAGAAATGAAAGTCGTTAAAGTTTCTTAACGCATGAGATCCTAACACAATTTTTTATATACGAAGCTTAATGAAACACGCGAAATTTTATTAGAATCTTACTTGAAATCTGTAGAATGTCCCATCTGCTTTCACAGTTAAAACGTGATCATCAATAGGGAAAAAATAGCCATGAGAAGCCATCAAATGAGCCATGTGAAGAGCTTCAGCTAGAAAAAAAATATTATTAAAGGAATTTATTAATGTTTTTGAAACATAAATAGACTATTTTTGTGTTAAACCTAAACACATATTCAACATATTTTCTAATAAATGTTCCAATTTTTATTGATCTAATTTGTCACATTTTCAATTATTTTGTTCTGAGAATATTAGACTCTTAGTTAAACATTGAACTCTTTATCTTTTATTCATGATTTAAAATTTAAAGTGTCATCAAATTCCAGAAATATAGGCAATTTACGGTACATTCTCATCGAATGTCTTATACCAAAATTAAAAAGTAAAGTTTTAATTTCTCCCACATTCCATTTTATCTTCACGTGAATCTTATCTCTTTAAATTTCCAGCTCCAGCTTTAAAGAAATCGATTTCTATTATTACACACTAGGATATTATATTATCAATTTATGTCTTCCTGTTTACCGGAATGCATAGTATATTTTAACAGAAATCGATTGAATATAACCCGATTATTACTAATTTTAAGTTCACAAAACACGTTCTTTTTTTTTTATATGCATTACTTTTATATTATTCTAGTCTCTTATATAACATGTTTTAACATTTCTACATATATTAGGTTTAAAACCTGTTTTTGCAAATATATTTGATAAAAATAAATGATTAATTTAACCAAAAAAAATGAATATTTCAGATGTGAATATAACTGTTCTTTACAACAATTTCATATATTATATTTTTTCTGTAAATTTACTTTTTTAAAAAATAATCAATTATTTCGAAATAATGGTATTTGATGAAAATTTATGTTTTCTAAAAATGTGAGTGGGTAGTTCTAGATATTACTGAAAATATTTGTTAATTTCGTTATTTTTAAATACCCGATGCATGTCAATATCATATTAGAAGTAAATAAATAAATAAAAAAAACATTTTTGCATAATTACTTTTGTTGAGATTTTACTGATAATTTACTTCGCAATAAATTTTTTAAAAAATTCTCTTTGAAAAAATCATTTTATATTTTTTTTAAAAAGAAGCAGGAAGAAAAGATTGCTCTAGATAAAACTTTTTTTTTAATTAAAAGAATTCTGTTACATACATCGATTTTGTAAATCCATAAAATCTATTCAATGCCTATTTTTGAAAACACGAAAAGCATTTTCCAGAAACAAAATAAGATAAAAGCATATTCCCTAGAGAGAAATTCAATTGACACTCTTCGGTTTCAACCAGATTTTAAAGACAAGTCAACCATGTTACTCTCCGACCCGCCCGAAGGCACACGGATTTAAACCATAAAAATGAATGACCGGACCGCCGCAACAGCAATTGGTGGGAACTGTGGTTGAGTCCTAAGGGCCGTCACCGGCCACGGTACAACCCTTCCCGAAGGAAGTACGTCCCGTCATCGACGGGAGGAATCAGATTCTCCACCTATTAGTGTTCCCTCCAGGGTGGCGAGATCCAACCACCATGCCGGAAGCATCTCATCCTCATTTCGAGGTGCCCCCCCCCAGGGGTAGATTTTAAAGGCAATGTAAAATTGGCAGGCCAAATTTTAATTGTCTATTTTAGGAAATCGTTTTTGTGTTAAGAAATAACATCCCATAAAGAAGAATACAAAGAAAAAAATGGAAAATGGAAAGGTTTTCCTTGTAACACATTTTAATACTATTAAAATAATGTGCGTTTCATTTTAAGCTTCATCATATATTGAAAATAACTGAATATTAATATGAATTTAGGATCATAATAATTTCTTTTGCTCACAATATATTACAAATATATATGATTTTAATGAGAAAATCAGGTATCGGCTTTTATTTTTCCAGATGTTTTCGAATTTAAGTTATTTTCTTTTGTAACTAATGAACAAAGGGACATTCCTATAATGGATATTACCAAAATTTTGTAAAAATTCACATTTATACAAAATTAATAGGGTTATTTTCCACATTAAAAGAATCATTCATCTAACGCGTAAAAGTTTAAACTACATAAAATGTGAAAGAAACAAATAGGCGTTTGCCAGAATAGACTTCAGATTTTATCTAAAATTTGATGTCGATATAAATATTTTTAAAGATTTCACTCCAAAACTTATTTTTTCTTTTTTATTTCATTTACAAAAGATTATACTTTTATACGCCGAATCGGAAAATAAGATATGAACCCATTTCATATACAGCTATTTTCATGCAAGATAAGTATTTCGCAAATTTCGAAAATGATTCTCAATGTCAAATGAGACTCAATGATTACAATCCTTCAGTGGAATTAAATAAAAAAAAATAAAGAAAACAAAACATTGTAGCAGTGGCATTACACTTATCTTCTCTTTTGGATACTAGATGGCGATACGTGATTAAGTCATCCCATATGTAATCCCATAATGCATTGCGATTGTAATGAGAAGGAGATGTGACGCTGAACTGTGAATCGCGCGCGTAAATGTCTTGTCTTTGTGTTTGTAATTGTTTAATGTGTGAATGTGATTATTAAAGAAATGTTTCCTACAACATTCGTCCTGTTGCTTCCTGCACAGATCATAATAATCCACATACCACCACAACATAATATAAATTAAAAAAGAAAGCTTACTTTGATCTTCCATGTTTAAATGTTTCATCATCCAAGTAATAAGATCTGTACCTATAAGAAAAATGCGAGTAATGAAATTTACATTTTATTTAAATGTGGGAAAATATTACTCTAGGTAAAAACAAGATAATAACAGCATTTGATTTTTTTAAATTCAAATCAAAGTTCAACATTATTTTTTTTAAATACTGGAAATATTTTTTTTCATTCGAGAATAATCTTATTACACCTATTATTTTATCTAACTGGGATAAGAATATTTAACCATAAATGCAAATTTTTCATGGTTTTATGAGTAAATAACATTTAATAAGTAAGTGTACATAAGTGAAAATCAATCAATTTCTTTAGAAAAATTATATTTTTTTTGGTTTTTGATTTCAGTATCAGACTTGAGGTTTATCAGTTTTATATTTATTGAATAAGAAAAATAATTTCGATGAATTACTAATTTCGTTTTATGGAATGTACATACTTAAGAACAGACATAAGCATTGATCATCAAGAAAATATTTTCAAATATTATAACTTCTATCGTTGCGTCACAAACATTTTTGAAATATAAAACTTTTTATGCCTGTAATTAAAAATAATTATTTCTGGAGAAATTTATAGAAGAATATTATATTATTTTTGTTTCTAGCAGTTAAATCGAATGCCATGAATAAGTTAGTTGCTATTTATTGTAAACAAATCAAAGAGTTAAGTATAATAATTCCTTTTACAGATTTTAAAAGTTACTTTGTTAAATAGATCGATTCATCTGATATCAAAGTAAATTCAGATTTAAAAGAAACCATTTTTCTTTGATGTGATTTTTTCAATTAGATACGTGATGCTCTAACTAAAAGACAAGTACATTTCAAAAATGAATAAATGTAGTATCAAAATCTTTTCAGGCCCTTAACTTATAAATGCAGTTGGAATCACGGTGCATCGATATAATTATCTAAATGTTTCTCATAATACTTAAATGTGCGCAATGATGTACTTCAAATATTGATTACTGGGATGAAACCGTGTCCCGACCTCTCTCCAAATCAACTGGCGTTGGGAATCGCCTGTAACATCACGGAAAGAGACCGTTTCGGTGGTCCTGGATTTGTCGTCTGGGGAGGCATTATGATGAACGGGCGGACTGAGCTCCACGTTTTCGACAGAGGTTCTGTAACTGGAGATCGCTATTGTCAGGAGGTGATCCTTCCCCATGTGCGTCTGTTCCGAGGTGCCATTGGATCAGACTTCGTTTTTATGGATGACAATGCACGGCCACACAGGACTCATGCTGTTGAGGAGCTCCTGGAAAGTAAAGATATCACTCGAATGGATTGGCCGGCATGCTCCCCCGATTTAAATCCGATAGATGTGTGGGATGCTTTCGGGAGACGCCTTGCGGCACGATTACATCCTCCTGGGAACACCCGACAACTTAAACAGATGCTGATTGAGGAATGGGAACTCTTACCTCAAGAACTGTTGGACAATCTGGTGCTGAGTATGGGGAGACGGTGCGAAGCAACCATTGCAGTAAGGGGAGGGCATATCCCATAATAAGGAACATATGCTTGATGTTCTTCCTCTTGGACAGACAATCATGTGCAACGATACTATGAGTTCAATAAAGCCTTTTTTTGTTTGATTCCATACTGTATGCATTGTATTCATTTCTGCGCAACTATGCTTTCGTCATTCTTTCAGAGCAAAATGCTGTATCTCATTTCTGAATTTCATGGCTCTCAGATGATTTCTCGTGAAGTTATGGCAAAAAACATACCTTTTGCTTAAGTTTTGCACACTAGTGTATTATATTTACCTTGTTAATGCATTCGGTTTTGTTGAAAGTGATGTTATAACTTACACTCTACGAATAAACCGTGATTCTTAGAATTAGTAAAAAATTAAATAGATAGGTAAAATTATTAAGGTAATTGTATAGGTAAATTAAATAAGTAGAAATTGAAAATTTATAAATTTTACAGGGAAAAAAGCATTTTCTACATAATAACATTATTTTCTCATTAATATTTGAATAAAACTCAAGAATTATAAAGAAGAAAGACTGTTAGAATTGGAGTTATTTTAAATGCAGCTAATAATAAACGATATGTGTAAAAATAAAATTATTTTAAATACTGATGATTATAACTTTAACTTTTAAAGCTGATTAGTTAAAGTGTTAGTAAAATTTGTCTGTTTACAGACTTAAAATTGATATTCAGTTTATTTATCATGATCCTATCAAGAAAAACAAGTGTTTTGATTAGTAATGGCGAGACACTTGTTTAGTACCCATCTTGACTTCAGTATATAGGTTCCTTAAGACTAAGGTAATTGACTAAATAATTACATTAAGATTGAAGTTGTCCTTTGAAGTTCGAAAGCGTATTTTTTAAAACAATATAGCTTGAAAATATTTCTTATGATTCAGAAACTTCCATTTGTTTCGGCAGTTCGAAAATAAATTTCTTTGTTTGAAATGAATGGAAAATCAGCTTCCTAACTTAGAAATCGAAAAATAAAAAAATAGAGAGAAAAAGGCATTTTCTCACAAAATAATATATTTCTTAATCTTCAATAATTTAAATAAAATTAAATTAGAGATAGAGTAATTAAACACTTTAATAGTATGAAGTCATATAAAAGTCATACCGTCCCATAACAAGGCCATCCAAGATACCTGAAAGTCAGACAACCATTAGTAGTAATAAAAGCATTGTCTGTTACAAAATAGCCTTATTCAGATAATGCACAAAATCTTTTTTTTTTTGGTAATAGGATGCATCATCTTCTCTTACTTATTGACCTTCAAAGGTTGTCTCGGAGAAATTCTAACATGACAAATATCAGATCTGCCAGTACTTGCAAAAATCATTTTTTTTTGGGGGGGGGCTGTACTTAATGTAAATGCCGTTTTATTCATAGGTACAGTACTAGTTAAAGTATCATCTCGTTGGTATTTTAGGGAGAGAAGATAGATTTCGATGCGAGAGATATTCTCTATATTTAAGAATTATCTGTTGAAACATTTTTATGGTATCTATAAGTCATATTTAAAACTGAAAGTTTAGAGGCGAATTTAAATAGAATTCACTCATATAATTCATTTATCAGAGTAGTCTCAAATTCCGGCAAGAGTGTTTACAAACTAGTGACAGTTGCGGATAAATTTTATCGAAAAAGGAAATACCATCTAAGAAGAATCTATACTGGAGCTATTGAGCCATTTGTTCTTTTCGGGCACGGAGCATGGGGACATAGGCTAAATCTAAAGAAAATCAGAGAAACGTTAAATTCAATCCAACGGCGCCCTCTCATCATTATGTCTGGGGCATATAGAACCATTTCTACAGACGCCCTTCAAGTGATAACGGGAATTTTGCCAATGGACCTCAGAGCAACAGAAATGTTCACTAAATTTCAAATAAGATTTTCTAGTAATAAAGTTAAAATAGGAAACAAATGCTTCAGCAAAAAAGATTATGAGATGTGTTTTGACAAGTTCGAACAACATCCTGCAGAATGGTTTATTCGTTGTTTTCAAATGAAAATCCCAGATATGGATGGAATAGAAATTTTTACAGATGGTTCAAAAGATGAAAATAAAGTAGGAGCTGCAATTGTAGTATACTACTATGGGAAAGAGATCGATAAAAGTCTTGTGAAATTATCGAACCATGCCACAAGTTTCCAGGCAGAAGTGCAAGCTTTAAAGATGGCCATTGAATATGTGAAAAGGTGGAGGAGGGACAGAAGTGCTCAATTTTTTCAGATTCTCTCAGTCCTACAAGCCATACAATCCTCTCACAATTGTAATAAGGAAATATGGACGATAAAAGAAAAGATAAAAAGTGAAAAAACTAACAAATGAATAGAGTTGAATTGGGTTAAAGCCCATATTGGGATATATGGTAATGAAAAGGCGGATCAATATGCAAAGTTGGCGGCACAGAAAGAGGGTGTTGATATGGTTGTCCCCAAATCAAATGGTGTCTTAAAATGGGAATTAAGAGAAGAAATAAAGCTGCAATGGTTTGACAGATGGTATATGTCCAAAAACAGAAGAGTAACTTTCGATTTTATTCCTAATTCAGAAATAAAAATAAGAAGATACCATCCACTGATAATTCACATTATATCTGGACATGGGAGATTTCCTGCATATTTCCAAAGATTTGGAAGAATGCAGGACACTAAATGCATTTGTGGAGGAATCGGTACTGTTTACCACTATTTAAAGGAATGTATTGATATCTCGGAGTTAAGAAAAAATCTGAAAATTATAAATAATGACTTAAGCACAGTACAGATGGTACCAGATAATCTTAAAATTCTGGAGGACATGATGTCAAAAATTGTCTATTTTTTACCAACTATTTGAGAGTTTGTAGATAAGGAAATAGGACAATAATTGACCAATTTGTGGCCAATTACCTCGAAGAGAATGACAGTTTGACAAACCGGTCAATGCAAGAATGGACAATGCATAAGATAACAGTTGGCCACTATAAATCCTGTCGATACTGCTACGTTCAGTGGTGGCGGGGTGGTCGGCTGTACGCAAGAAGAAGAAGAGTGTGTTATCAATTGAGTAGTTGTGCTCCGACATTGTTATATGAATCGTATAATTAAAATTTTCTACAAATAGTTTTGATTATCGCATCACTTAAAACAATTAGTCACAAACGTTCTACACGATCTATTTAACATATCCGTATTTTATATGATAGCATATGACGTCTTGATGCACCAATAATGATTGACTGTATTCTTCCCTCCATCACAGAGAAAATGTTCACGGTATTATTAAAGACAATTCCATATAGTGGAAAACTCAGACAAGCTAAAATAACTGTGAAAATCGTTCTAATATTTTATTTCATATCAACATAAAGGATTTTTAAGTACTCCATCATTGCTAATCTGCCTCTCCATTACCTCTATTTAGACATATATCTCAAAATAAAGGGTCAGCTCCTAACCTCAACTATTGGATCCCTTTCGCCAAATAATTTAGTGCAGTAGTTACATAGTTAACCAATAAAAATGCTCTATTTTATTGTACAGGTTTAATATAAAATAACACTTTCTTTCATTGTGATAAGATGCAGTTCGTTAAATTTAGATGACATGACTAAATTTATACTATGATTATGATAGTGGTACACCAGGACACTAACTAATACGCCCTAATTATCTCGATTTCCCTCTTTTTAATAGGAGACAAGCAATATCTCGCGTTTTTCCCTTTAAATCGAATGGTAGATAGAGTAAACAGATTTAATAAAATGAATTTATTAAAATAATATTTTGTATAGCAATTATTCAGTGAAATAATCAATAAAGACAAAGATTTACTCCATATTAATGGTTCATGTGTGTTTGAAAATTAAAAATTATTTTTAATTATATTTGAAGTTAATAAACAGAGCAAATTAAAAATTGCTCTTTAGATTTTCATTTAAAAGTATTTCTCGTTTTTTTATGAATTAATTCTTCGAAATTCCAAACCTATAAATCGTATTCATAAATATCAAGACTTCTTTAAGACCACTCAATAGCTAAGATCAAAATGTAATTCGTCAAAATCACCCTAAATTATTCCCTCATAACTGTAATACCCTACAGAACCAACAAACCATGTTCTCACAATGGAAACCAGAAATCAAAACTCAGGACTACAGATTTCTCATTCTACAATGTTTTTTTTATATGTTTATGCATGCCATAAAGATGTTTACAATATTTATTTATCATTTTCTCCTTTCTTACCTCTTCAATTCGTAATTTCTATACGATTTACCCACATCTAGTGGCCTCAAAAATGTAAAGAGGTTCCGTCTGTGAGCACCAACATTTATGTGTAAGTTCACCCCATTATCCCCATTTTAGATAACCTTGTTCACTTCATTTAATTATTATTTCGAGAACACATTAAGTATACTCGCAGGATTTGATACAGTTGGGATTCTGGATGGTTTGTCGTTTCTTTCTTCCTCCTTTTCCTTCCATCTTGTGCTTATCCAACTGGTTAGATAACTCAGTGCTATAGGCACCGGGGGCACAGGATGGCGTTATGTTATGTAATAAAGAAGTAACTAAAACTAAGTAAATTATTAATTATATGAATGAATAAAGATGAAAACTAAAACTTTATAATAAAAAACATCGAATAAAATGCAAGTAATTTTAGTTCATATAATTTAATTTCGTAGAAATTTTCATATAGTTTAAAATTAAACTAAAAAAAATGAAATTAAACCAAAGTTGATTCTTAAACCATACGTATTGCTTGACAGCCATTACAGATTCTAAATTCTGAAAGAGCGCAGTTTTTCTCCCCAAGGATGTCACCAACCAAATCGAAACCAAGTCTTTGAGAAGAAAGAGTTTTGGCAAGCATTATCTAACCTTCATGAAATTTCTTTCATCCATTTCTTTGGACAAAAATCGGTCTTGACTGGCAGAAGCTTTTACTGCCCGGAAGAACACGCGAGCAGAACATAAAAGATATTTCCTTGAGGTAGCAAGTGAAAAGAATATTTCATATGCAAAGATTTTGTCCCTTAAAAATCTGACACAGCAGCATTACAATATTTTAATAACTAAAAGAAAGTTTAATTAACTATTGATAGTCAAGAGCATTAAGAATTAAAAATTACATAGATTAATCTATTGCAGATATTAAATGTTTTATTGGTCTTTGCTTTCTTTTGGGGTTTACATCTTCTTGGGTCTTTCCTTTCTATTTCTGTAGTTAATTTATAATTGTTAATGTTTTATTTAAAATTAAGTCTATCATGCTTCAGACACTTTTGAAGTATTTAACTATTTGAAGAATCTTAGCGAGAGATTTAAGTTTATTTTTTTTTTCTTTTATAAAATAAGCGTGGTATAATATGATAAGCAGTAAATTCCATGCTTAAGTGAAAAATATTATAAAATGCAATTGTAAAGAAATGAAGTTTGGTGAGTAATGTGATCACTACAAATATAATACGAGATTCTAAATCTGAAGCGTAGGATAAAAACTATTTTCTCAACTTTATGAAATGAAAGAATGTGATATATTGTTATGCAAAGAAAAGTGTATTTTTATTTTCAGTTAATGTTTGATATACAAAATAAGATTATTATGAAAACATTAAAAATAGCGATTTTTATTTATGAATGATAATATTTCGTCTTACTTCAAGTGTTTATGAATTCCATGAAATCATAAAATAATATATTACATGTTACATTTACACAAAAATACAACCAATCACATACAAGAAACATTCATATAAAATTTATGTAATTACTACTTTTTGCAATTCAGTTTCACTGGACATTTCATATACTTCTAAATAAATTGAAATATGATGCCTTAATTTGTATTCAATACATATGGTATGATGTCTATTGCGAATCTAAATACAGAAAAAAAGGAATATCTCTGATTTTATGCACCAGAGAAGTCATCGTTAAAGATGAAAAGAACTGACTCGCTGTTTGAGAAGGACCAGGTAAAAAGAGATTTTTCTGACATTCCAGAAAATTCTTTCCGTCCCTTTCAGTGGTAAAACTCTGTTTTGACAAGAAAATGCTTGTATTCTCACTTGTTTCTGCAAAAATTCTTCTATTCTATTAAACTAAAAGATTCAAATCTAAGGGGATACCATTAACTTGCAAAAGAGAACTACAGAATTGGACTGACAACTCGACCATTAAAATTATGCAACTGGTCTTGGATAGAAAGTATTTATAATTCAGTGTTATTCATAATAAATAAAATGTTTATAAGTAAAAGCAATTCATTTTATCTAGAGTATATTTTTCCTGCAAATGCAAAACCGACCGAAAGTATAAACAGTCCCCAAAATTGCCAGTATATGAGAATATTGGATTGAAGTATCAAATTTAATTGTCAAAGGATTAATCTCGAATTTATATTTTTTTAGTTCATCCTTTAATTTTATTATGTGAATTTAATTATAATTTTATTATGTGAAAAATTAAGGCAGTTGATTAGATTAAAAACCTAAATTTGGGTGGAAAGTCGCATTTTTAAATTTTTGCAGTTTCAAAAAATAGATATATTTCTATTTCCAATGATATTTTTATACTGTCTCTGCGTCGATTAAAACCAAGTTATAACGAATGGTCATAACTGCCTATTTATATGCATTTAAAAACTTTATATTGATTTTCTTAAGAACGAGTTTTTCAAGATACTACAGAGCGAGTATTGTCATATTAAAAAATAATCAAGATATCTTAATGAAAATTTTAATTAGTATCCGTTATATTATGTAGAATGTAATGAACTATGGATTTGATGTATGATTTAGAAGTGGATTTATGATTGTGATATATATATACATATATACATATATATGACAATACCTTCACTGTAGAATCTTGAAAAACTCGTTCTTAAGAAAATTAATATAAAGATTTTAAATGTATTTAAATAGGCAGTTATTATAACACAGGTGACTATTTCGGTTTCTATTTTAAAAGCCATTTCGCTTCCGTGGTGTTTGGAAGTAAAATGTTATAGAAAATTAAATTTTTACATTCCCCCCTTTGTGCAAAAGCATCAGTTAATAAAATGTTTCCATTACATTAATTAATAATTGCACAAACTTTCAAACCGTTATCTGCGAAATTTTCCGATATTTGCTTATTTTGAAAGTTTGAAGGATTGAATGAAAACATTTATTTCAGAAATGCAAATGAATGTGTTTTAATAACCATTTGGATAGCATAATCTGTTAAATAACTATAAGTTTTGTGAAATCGCAGTTCCGTTTTGAAACGAGTTCATTGCAATTTGAAATTCAGTTCAAGACTGATTCTAAGTTGAATATTAAGGGTGCATGATAGCATTCTCTCAGTATATAGTTCACATTAGTATCAGAATTGCCTAAACGTCCTTAATATTGACCAATTTATTCAGTATTACGCGCGCGTAAATTTTAGGCAAATCCTATTTTAAAATCTTCCGAATACAATATATCGCTGTCTGGTCGTTGAGTTTCTAACGCAACTGAATAACTGGCAAACTATTATAATTTCATCTCATGATATTGATATATTGTCTTTCATTTCTATTAAATGGAGAGGTTTCCATTTTCGAACACCTAGTCATTAATTTCCTGATTTATTGAATTCACGACAAAACTATAACTCAACCCGATCATGAACAGATGAAAATTAGAAATAGTGTGTTCTCGTCGATAATCTTCTGCATTTCGACATAAATAACCGTTTAGTGTTTAATGTTGTAGTTTGATTTGTAAACCTCTTCATGGAGCTGAATTGGGTGAAAAAAAATCGACACAGTTCCAATAAAAGGCAAGGCTAAATTTCTGTTATCTAGTTACTACACTAGGAATAATTTTCATTCAAATGAGCATTCAAACCATTAATATGCTTCTTAATAATTTTAGTCGAAAATCAGGCATATAAATTCTGATTCTGATTTAATGTTAAGATTACATACTGAAATATGCATTGAAATTTATTGCGTTCACATATATACGTGTAGACAGATTGTTGAACAACTGTCCAATGGAAAAATTTTGTCTTTAATAAGGCATTCAACTATAAAACTCATATTAGTACCATATGCTAAATTTCCCGTATCTATCTCATTGTATTTAATTATCATACTCACATATACCTACATATGGAGAGAAATGCCAGTTTTTGAAAACGGAGAGATGAAAATATTCATTAAAAATGTATATCAAAATGATAAGCATTTTTGATATTAAAAGAGAGTACAAAATTTTATCCGTACAGTTTGTTGCGTCCCGAGTTATTTTGCTTACAAATAGAACGACAAATGTGATTGTCAAAAGGGATTTACAGTACTCACCAGTCTTCATTCATTTTTATGTCGATATTGTCGCATTGAAGAAAGCCTGTCGAATCTCCATGGCCGAATGGTCATGGCACAGGTCTTGTGATCAAGAGACCTGGGTTCGAATCCCGCTAGAGACACTGAGATTAATGGTATATGTAAATACTTAATTCCTTGATTTTATGTTTTCCTTTATTTCATGTTCCAGAAGATACTGGACGTTTCTTTAGTTTACCAGACAAGTGTTCTGTACTTTTCTTACTGTCTTCAGAAAAGTATTCTGGTACATTCTCTGCTTATATAAAAGCAGAAGATTTGTCAGTTACTGTATTCTCAGTTCTGAATTCAGTTAATAAATTGGTTTAGCTCTACCTGTTGTGTGTGTCTTTAAGTTCTATACTAAAGTATCTACGTGACAATATTTTCTCTTTTTTAACTTCACATTTTTGTAAAAATATTAACTTGCCATTTATTATATAGTGCCCGAAAAAATTATAAGGACACGCGAAAAATCGCCAAATCTAGAAGCCTTGTTTACAGAATCGAATGCAAATTTTTGTAGAAAAAATAGAAGTAAAACTAAAATATTTTATGCGTAAAGTAATTAAAATTTTCAATTTTAAATCTGCTAAAATTTAAATTTTGATTTTTAAACCTAAATGAAAAAGGGAAAAAGTATAAGGACATTGCTTTTTCTCCAGTAATTATTTAAAAATTTGCATATTTGAAAGCATAAAATGACAATTTCGAGTTAAAAGATTCATTTGCGAAAAGAATTTCCCACTCGGCGACTTTCAGCGTGAATTTTTAAACGATGCCCAAAGGAACTCAACTTTCTGACTCTGAAAAAGGAAAAATTGTTGCTTTTCGAGAATGAGGATTGAGTGGATGGGAAATTTCAAAAAGAATCAAGAGATCTAAAACGGTGGTTTATAATTTTCTAAAAAATCCTGGGATGTATGGTATGAAAAAGCGAACTGGGAGACCAGAAATTCTCACTCGTCTACAAAAAAAGGATGATAGTAAGGAGAGCTTGCGAGAAAAGAAAAACCGCAAATGAAGTTAGACAAAATTTGAGTTTACCATGCTCAACAAGGACTGTTCAAAATGTTTTGAGTAAACATCCTCAAGTTTCTTATGGGAAATTAGTGTCACGCCCCCCTCTTACAAATCATCATAAGAAAAGAAGAGTTTACTTTGCCAAAAAATATATTTCTCTTGGTCAAAAGTGGGCTGATGTAATTTTTTCGGACGAAAAAAAGTTCAATCTTGATGGACCTGATGGTTTTCGTTATTTTTGGTATGATCTGCGAAAGTCCAAGGAAGTGTTTTCCAGGCGTTAATATGGTGGTGGCTCGGTTATGGTATGGGGCGCTTTTGCGGCAAATGGAACCACTCCAATTGTATTTATCAACCGTAAAATGAATTCGGACAGGTATGCTGATATGTTAGGAGAAAGTTTGTTACCTGAAGCACCACTAATTACTTCAGGGGACTATATTTTTCAGCAGGATAATGCTTCGATACACGTTTCTACGAGTACAAAACTCTGGTTTGAAGCTAATTCTGTAAATTTACTTGATTGGCCTGCGAGAAGTCCCGATCTTAATCCAATCGAAAACTTATGGGGACTTCTAGCCCGAGAAGTTTATAAAATCGGCACACAGTATCAATGTACACAAGATCTTGTCGTCGCTATCAAAGACGCTTGGGGAAAAAAATATCTGTGGACATTTTAAAAGATCTTTCAGGATCTATGACCTCTCGGCTCATTCAGGTGATTGAAAAAAAAAGGTAGTTTTCTTGATTATTGAAACATTTTTTAAGTATTTTACAACATGTCCTTATAATTTTTTCCGTATTTCCTTTAATGTTAAATTTTGTAAAATCAATATTTTGAAGCTAAATTATGTTTTTTATGTTGTATAAGTGTTATCACAAAATTATGCAGCAGAAGTAAGAAATATAAAAAGTTCAGTTAGGTAAAATTGAAATAAACCATATTTTCATGCAATTACATGTTGCCCTTATACTTTTTTCGCGCACTGTATTATCTTGAAAGATTTTCAAGCATAAATGTTAGAAAATTCGAGAGTATTTACATCTGAATGCGCCCTGCATTTTATTTGTGTATAGGAAACCTAATATTTAAATACAAATAAAGAAGGCAATATTTATTACGTAATATGACTTTTCACTATTATTTAAAGACCAGCTTTTATAGAATAGTTTTGAAAGTAATTCCAAATTTTAAATTGAATTTTTTTTAGTGTCTTAGAATCAAACATTTAATATATTAAAAGTTTGTATTTCATCATAGGCTGCTTATTTAATGACATATACATACTTTTAAAAATATATATTCACACCTTTATTTGTAGACAAAGGTTATTTTACAGAATTTGTTTTTTTAATGTAAAAATTATAATCAAAAAACGAAGCTTTCAGAAAATTACGTTGATACTAGTCTGCTTTATTGAAAATTTTCTGAAAAGAAGCTAATTTACAGTTAAGAGGAAAGGTAAGAAAAATACTAATTCGTCTCTCAGATTAATTCTGTTCATAGATTCATCTCTTGTTAAACGGGAGAATTAATTTTGATTTGAAAAAATAATCAAAACGTTCAAAATAAGTAAATACCTTTTAAGTTTGAAAATAAATAATTCGCATCCTCTTCGCGATTATTAGATGTTAATACTTCTCCAAAAATTATCATTCTTAAAATTTAATAAACGTTAATAATATCTCGGATATCATTCCTTCTGCATATTGTAAAACAAAAATAAAATAATAGTTTATAAATTTTAATTAAATCATTGTTAATTCTCACACATAATGAAATTATGAATGTTTACTTTCAGATATTAAGATGAAAGACTACGTATTATTAAAATATGAAATTTCTCGAATGTACATTAAAAAAAGAAAAATTAAATACAAACACAGCCTTATTTTTATATATAAATAAATAATGTTATTCATCTGATAAAGTTAATAGAAAAAAAAATTTACATTTGAAGAGATCAGCTATGATAAAGTTAATTGAATGAAAAATGGATTATGATTCGAAAAAACTCCCAAAATTTAGGATTATAATTTATTTTCATGCGCACTTTATCATATTTACGGAAATCAAACTATATAAAAATTTTGCAGGCACATCAGCTATTTGCTTTCAAGTAATTTCATATTAGCAATACTGTTAAAAAAAATTAAATAAATCTTTCTTTTCTAAAAAAAATTAATATTAATATATCTCCTTTTATTTAACTTGTTTTACTGAAGGAAAGTAAAAAAAAATCATAAATGAAGATATTTATATTCCATTTTGAAATAGAGAAGTAAAAAAGATTAAAATTGAATGAAAGTTAGATATAAAAACCATTTTATTGCTGTTACTTTGTAAAACGAAATGAAAGAAAGAAATATCAGATATGTCCAGTGAAAACTTATATCGTTATTTTAACATCTTTTCTAAAATTTACATTTGGTACCAGAAACGGAATAGTACTTTTTTAAATCTATTTATATTTTCTTTTTTCTAATAAATGGAAAACTTAAGAAAAGAGCATCAGCATTTTGAAAATAATATGTATCAGTTTTTTTTTTATTTGCCGTAAATTCTCGAAGAGAAAGAAAATGGTATTTTGAAGAGTTTTAAATCATTTCATGCGAATCTAAGCAACAGTTGCTCACATCGTGGACACTTAACCTGTCGAAGGACGAAGCTGGGATTTGAAAAGATGCATTTTGTTTCCTAATGTGGGTTTGGATTTAGGACTTAATTAGGCATTGAGGGAATATAATAAACTCTACTATTTAAGACATCATTTTTATCCTTATTCATTTTTTTGGAAAATTTCCAGTTTAAATATTAAAAAACGCAAAATAATATTTTAAAAATAAAATGAATGTTCAAATATTATGAATCATGTATGAAAATCAGTTAAATAAAATTTATATAATGAGCAATCGAGGGAAATATTGAGATTTGAAATATCGAGGATTATTTTATCGATTCCCTCTTTACTAAAAATATTTTGTGGATTTTGATTTCCGTTTGCAAATTAGAAAATCGGAAAATCCGTTTGTCCACTTCCGATTGTTTAAAATATATACGGGGAATACGTAAAAAAATTAAGTAACTTTGATTAGCATAAATATTGTATAAGTATGCTAAATGCTAATTAAATTCTAGCAAAATATATTTGAAATGATAGAAAAGCACTGTTTTTCCTGTAAATATATTCGATAAATCTATTGAAAATATCAAAATAAAAGAAGTAATTTAAGAAATAATAATTATTAGAATAAATCGCTGCAAAGCGATACGCCAGAGATAGATTTCTTCATTTTTTAACTGAAGATTTTGGTATTATCAGAAAGTGAACTTAAAATACGATACTAATGAAATTAATGAGCAATTTGTCTTATTTGAAAAAGAGCTGAATGCTAATTTGTTAAAGAGATGTGTGAACTAAGCGGTATTAAAGAAACCACATTCTCAAACCTAAATTCACTAAATCCAATGCAGATGACTAATTCACTAAAGCAGATGACAAAGTCAAGTTTCACAGTAGGCCTTAGATCAACTAGAAAAAAAAAATAGAAATTTCGAAACCAAATAGATTGATACAAACAATAGTCAAAAGTCAGATAATAAAAATTATACTATTTTTATTAAATAAGTGAAAAAATATTGTAGAGTAATCATGGGACTTTATTAGATCTAATAAATCCATCGATATCAAAATTACTCCTTTTTTATGATACAATTATTTTAATATTTATTATCATAAACTAGATCTCCGCTTCTTAATGACCTACTATTTTTCTATCAAAGACATTTCTTCCTAGCCCTTATTTCTAAATAAGTTGTGCGCATTGTTTCATAAAGATAGTTCTCAATTAGCACTAATGCGACTTGATTTCGTTCTTCATTTGGTCTTATCGCTAATCTTAGAGATATTACTACATTTAATTTTAAAATTAGATCATTTGTTCAAAATTTAGAATCTATTAGATATCCTAATGTTTTTTCGTCATTTAACTATTTTAAAAATTCAAGTGATGTTGAAATATAAAGAAGGACAATTCTTTATGAAAGCAGATATTCAACGATGAATTCCGTCCTACCTTAAAGAATTCTTTCAAAATTAATTTTGTTTAATAATTTTGAAAAGAAAGACTTTTGAAAGATCGTACGTATACACTTAAGCTCATTAAAAATAAAATATGAAAATTTAATTTAGCTCAATTAATTTCTCTTTCTATTTAAACTCCTAGTATGCTTCTTTATTCCAGAAGACTCTTTCTGTTTTTTCGTTTTAAGAAACATGTCCTTATTCCTAAAAATTCTTTTAATTTGCAAAAAAGTCACGATTAAAATGATTATTTCTGCCTTTAAATTTTTTTCTTATCTATCTTTACAAAAAATGAGAACAAAAGGGCCATAAAAACGGAAATACATAAAGCAGTTAGTTAGAAAATAACTATGCATCATTACAAGCAATGTTTTTCCTACCGATTTTAGAAAATATTATTGTAGTATAAAACTATTTGTAAATGAATGTCGACTGAAAATTAATCATTTACTTATTTAAAACCAAATATTAAATTACTGATTTAATATGAGAAACTAAAATAAGCTTGAATTGATCTGACCAATTGACGAGATTATTTCTAAGGTATTAGAAAATAACTTAACTAGCTCTGATTTGGAAATCTTTTTTATGACCAATACAGACATTTTTATGCTCAAAAATGCTTCATGAGGCAATAAATAAAGGGTAGCTCTCTTTCTAAGAAAGAAAATATAACTCCTAACTATGTAGAGCAAGAATAGTTTTCCTGAGCTTGACGTTACTGTTTTATGCAACTTTAGTTAAAATTGATAGTTCTCTCAAGTAACTACACATTATAAAATTACACAAAATTTAGATTCCTTTACTAATTCGAAGATTTACGAATCTATTATTCATCTGAAATAAATTATTTCTTATTTTCAAATCTGAAGAAATACATCATTGAGATGCAAATTATTTGAAACGAAGTATTTCACTCGACCTACCATTAAAGTTACATTTTTCTTATGGAAAACGTTTAACGTGGTAACAATTGAAAACAATATTTACAGTACTTAGATCTACAGCGCATCTCAAATTTATTTATACCGATGATTTTTTGTAATGAATTCAAGAAATGACGAAAATATCATTACAAAATATTTAACAAATGTAATTCATATCTCTAACAAAATCATTCATTCAAATGTAATTTGTTACAGATATTTTTGTATTTATTACATTACAGAAGTATATTGCTCATATAATAACTTTTTAGTTAAAAAAATTGGTAAATAAATTCAAAATTAAGCTGTCTGGAAAATATATGAACAAAAAAAATTTTATTAACCACCCTATAAAAATGCATATTCTGTGTTCTATACACTTAAAGTAATCATTTGGAAATATAAAATCACTGCTGAAAATTGCACTTAATTTGGAAATAATTGGAAAATGCTTGACTACTTGCAATTCTCTGCAGCTGATATAACTAAAATTTTGAATGGAACAACGGATATTGTTTTACTTAATGGTCAACAGTGAACTGAGGATAATTAAAATGTCCTGAAAAGCCATGCATTTCCAATTGGAAGCCTCCTAAGCGGAGAAAACTGGAAATTCCGATAGGATAAATTCGTCGATTCTCACCTCTTGCTCAACAGAATAAAGTGACTGTTATGGACTACTCAACCATTAGGATAGAACTGAATCCATCTGAAAATTGAGGATTACTCGCAACAAAGTTTGCCAAATATCCCCATGAATACCTCTGATTGCAATGAGGATCACTGGCTTCCAATTTTGGACTATTAAGAAATTAAACCAACAGGATGAGCAGAACTGGTTCTCATTGCAGCCACACATTCTCCACATGCTAATCAGAAGCATTCCTGACTTGATAATTCAAAGGAACGCATCTAGAATTTAATTTCGTATACAAAATGCTCAACAAATCCATATATTTGGAGGTATCTATTCTTATCGATATTTTAATGAACGTTTTTAAAACTTGATCTATATTTTTTGTTGCAATTCGCTTCTTTTTTGATTGCATATACTTAAAATCCATATTGATTGAACATGCTTGTTATATTACAAAAAAAAAATCGCTTATCCATATAATTTTGAGATAAACCGTAAATAAAGTTCTCCATGCATCATAATTCTTCATCAAAACAAAAGAAAAGTTTACATGTGAGCCTTTATTTACAAATGTTACGCACTCAATTCAAGAAGAAATTTTTTATCCTCGTGAATTAAAGAATTATTAATTACTTGAATGATGAGAATAAATATGTATCTTCTCTAATCAGGCAATTTACAATTTTCTTTTCATGTGCAAATCCAACATATCATGCATGACAAATCAATATATTGTTAAAAGAAAAAAAAAGATTTGTAATCACTCTAAAACACATTTTGTCATTTGATTTTTTCTACGTTTTAAGATTATGTTGAGACTACCTCTATCAATGAAACTAAAGATAAATGCTATCTTCCATATAAAATATTGTACACAATAATGAACTATTTAGGTTCCAAGTTTCTCACTATGAGTTTTAATTATTAATGCATTACAGAAAACTATGTCAAATTGTAATTTCAAACTATAAATGGCTCTATTAATGACTGTAATTATGATTAATGCTTTAAAATTGGATCTGATTTTGCATCTCCAGATACCAATTTTTAGGGAGTAATCATTTACGACTGACTACACTTATCATAGTAATTCCATTCAATTCAGCAATAATTCTGCCAGGGACACGACAATTCAATGTGTGTGAAACCACTTGTACGAAGCGCATGAAATCATTTTATGGTAGAATTTCAAGTCTGTCTTCGAATATTTGCATATTAAAAATCAGTCGCATAATTTGAAAATGTTGCGCTTATCAGAATATATGGCATTTAAAAACTCATGATTAATAAATAGGGGGATTAATTTATTTTAATTACATGTTTGAATGATGCAGTTTGCATATTTATTTTAGAAATTAGACTTTTTCTTTAACATTTGGTGAAAGCCTATGTATTCTTTCTCTGTTGGGTAAAGCTTTTTAGTTGAAGCCATTACCCAATAATGACAGTGAAATTTTACAAAAATTATATAATTTATCAAAGAAATGTTTATTTTAATTGATACTAAAATACTTCAAAAAAATCGCAGAGTATTGAAAATTCATGGATTTAAAAATGTGAAATTTGTTAAATACCCCAAGTAATGCATAGAAAAGAAATTACTATTATAAAATATTATTTTGTTAATTTATTATAATTATTTATTTATTATTTGTTATATATCCCAAATTTCCATCAATTATCCATATTGCTAATAAGATTATTGCTAACTTCTGCGAAGTTTTATCAAAATAATTTATATAAAATTACATGATTTGTGGAGAGATAACACGGAATTTTTCAAACTATTGGGCATTTGTAAAACTTATTACCACATTTCCGTTTAAGATAGTAATTCCTGGATCCACATTCACTAGATGGTATCTTATAATTTTTCTTATTTGCTAAATTTAGCAATATAACTTTTTTTCTCTGTTTTTCAATCAATTTTAAAGGCAAAAAATTCAAATTAGCTGCAATTCTAAAAACGAGGCCATGAAAATGTATTTAAAGTATATTTCAAATATTAAGCGGAATTTTAGCAGTAAAAATTTGTGGTCGGAAAAAATTATATGCGAAATGGGAGGGAGATCTTTTGAGGTAGTAGAAATAACAGCTGAAAATTTTTACAAATTCTGTTTCTAAAATAAATTGTTTTTCTACATATTATTAAATTATTAAAATACCAAATTATTGGTGCTAGTTAGATAAATTACTATTTTAATTCAACCAATATTATCAATCAGAGTCGCCAAGATGGCAATCCTGAAAAAATATGATGCACTTTTATCTTGAATTATATATTACAATTCATCAATTAATTAAACATTATTAAGTACTTTTTCTGGAATGATATGTAATGAAAGAGTTATTGTGTTTAATTCATAGTAAATTAATATATTAAAAGTCAATGTCTCTTTATTATGAAGAATTAAACACAAGCATTACTATTTTGAAAATTGAACAATCCTCGTATCAACATGTGTAACTTTTGCATTATTCTATCTTAAATTTTGATAATAAGTCAAAATAAATCTCATAGTATACAGAAACTTTACTTTTTTCTCAATTTGTTTTTAATTTAATCTTTTTAAAGCTTAACAGAAAGCAAAATTGAGTTCTTTTTGTAACAAAACTATTTTTTTCCTATCTCGAGCATCTTACCTTTATTTATTTAAATATTCTTGTATAGTCATTTTTTCTACTTCCTTAAATATAATTGTTTTATGCGTTTCCTTTTGAACTAACATATTTTCCAAAAGTAAGTCTATTCAAATTTTATCTGTGAGTAATTAATACGAGCAAAAACTACCTTATTCTTTATCTTGCCTTGCTTCTCAACTTCTACCGGTCCCTCCTGTAAAATTTGTTAATGGACAAATTTTGAAATCTTCTGTTTTGTGGAAACAATTTTTGAGCATATTTAAAGTAAATAAATTTTATCACTGAATGGATTGTGTAATAATTTTAAAAAAAGGAACTTATTTCTTTTCAAATGACTTTATCTTAAATGAAGGAGCTTGTATGTTTTATTCAAACTGCTTCCGCGTGACTGTGAAAATACATTTAGTCAAGAAATGGTAATTGATTTATGATCTCTTTGATAGATATTGTGCTATCAAGAATAATGAATTAATAATTATGAATAAAAATGAAAACCAAAAGAAATATTGAAATCAGTATAAATTAATACTAATTTCGACATTTATTCTGTTTACTTTCGTTTTGAATAAACAATCAAAAACGAGAAAAGATCATTTATCGTATATTATGCAAAAAAACGAAGCTTCCAAAACCGTAAACCTCAAATATTGATTTCATCTACATTTTTAATATTTTATCTCAAATAGACATTTTTTATATCTAATTCGATAAAACATTCTTATAAATTCATTTGGGCTTTATATGAAGAAAATATCTTATCTTCGAACTTACAGTATTTAAAAATTTCTGAATTGATATACATCGGCCTAAGCAATCCCTTTACAGTAGCAATTTTCTTTCACTTCAATCCAACTTTCTTTTCGGCTAAAATAATCCAACAACAAAGAGAAAAAAGAGTCACAGCGTAGAAACGTGATATATTGATCACGAAAATTAGACTGCACCAAGAATCGGAGGATTTTCCACTCGCTGAAGTTAAATAGCAGATATGTTCGAATATGAAGTGATGAAAAAGGGTCAAATATAGATCTTAATACTAACCTACCAGCGCAAACTGTTATCTTTCATAAATCACATGGAATAGTCACATCACCCTTCTCTTCCAAGGCGTTGCAGAAAGTACAAACAAAAACGCCGATTACAAATGTACAGTTTTCAACTAAGACGTAATCAGCTTTCCTCTTTACTTAACAAAGTAAAAAGTGTTTTCTCCTTGGGTCATGAGATTTCCTTTGTTATAATAAAGTCACAGTGCGGTTTTAAAATTAAATGTTCACCAGTTTCAGTTATATTTTTCTATTTTATCTATATTGAGATCACTCGAATTTTATGATCAAAATTTGATTCCGAAAAGGAACACCATTAAAATACATAAATGTTGATTGTACTTGCTGTATTATATTTGAATTTTACTAAAATAGGATTAACAATGAAACTATAGTTTAAAAAATCAATAATTTCTGGTTTTAATTGCAGATTTAATGAAACTAGGTCAAAACATGATAAATGAAAACATGATGAAAGGACAAATTTTCTAACATATGCATAGTATGCATATGAATGCAAATGGTGCTTTGATTTTTTTAGCAATTCAGCAAATCATGCATGTTCAAAAAATGTCTCTTCATTATCACGTAATTAATCTATTTATGTTCTCAACAATACGATAACTTAATTCCAACTATCTCTGTGCAAGTTTATCCTCTACATTGCGTAAAAGAATATCTGGAGGTCTGGTAAAAAGGGAATTAGGAAGTTCTGGAAGCTTTTTCTTGCAGAATTCTTTCAAAGTCTTATCGAAAAGACCGAAAGAATGGGACAATAAACACACAAATGTCAGAAACAAAAGAAATGTGAATTCTTTAGAAGGGATAAAAGCTTTCATACCTTCTGAAAAAGTGATTCTCCTTTTTTACTTACTGAGAAACTTTATCAGCCAATTATCTCTAAGGTGCCGATACCCTCTGAACATGAAAAATGTAATATATCTAGTCTGCCAAAGCGTTTTATAGAGCAAGCCTTGAAGATAAATTTTTATTTTTCTGAATTATTGACCATGAACAGTATTTTCCTCTCTTGAATATACTTACTCAGTACTTAACACATATATTTATTTAAAAAAAACATATTTTTTGGGGAATATAATTAGCACGTAAAGTCTTGATATAAATTGTGTTTTCAGAGAAATTAGAGTAATACTTTATCTGTATTTATAAAATACTTCTTAATTATGGCATTGAAATTATTTAATTAATAAATATAAAGAATTATTTTTAAGAATAAAAAAAGAGAAGGAGCAATTAAACGAAATTTTGAACCCATAGTTAAGAAGACAAGATCTCGCTACAATTGATATCAGTTCTCCAAATAAAAAACTATAACATCATAATTATATAGCAAAATTCACGATCCAAAATACAAACTGATGTGAAAAGACAAAATACACGAGGAACTTGAACTTTCTCTTAAGAAAACATAAAAACCAACCGTGTGAATTACAGCACGTTTTGCAGGTGGAATGCATTTCATTAGAAGTTGCTATTGGGCGAGGAGAATATTCAGTAACGTTCAATTACTACTATTGCAGTTGTGGGCTTTATTAAAATGTATAAATAAAATTACGGACTGAATTCCAATGTGACTACTGATTAAAAAACCCACTATCCCCTATCGATGGCCTAACGTGCCTCCCACGGGAGGGTTGTGACCGTTGTCGGTGATAGAGCTTAGGACTCAACTTTGGTTCCAACCAATGCAGCTGCGGCGGTCCGATCTTTCACATAATTTGGAATATGGGAAAAAAACCATGAAAAACATGGCCAAATAACATCTAATACTGGCACCATTTCTGCTTTTTTTTTCAATTCTCTAACTCATCAAGCTATGGTCTGCGGTCTTTAGTTCAGCATCGTTCTTAGAGTTTTTATTTATCGTAATAGCATCAGCGCTAAATTTCGAATATCCTGTATAGCATCATTATAAGAATGTTGTTATAATTACTATATCAATATCCATAAATCGTAAGATTTTGCTATATATGCTACAACTGCTGCGGAAAATATTTAATTTCAACTATCATAAAATACTGGTTTGTTTAACCCAAACACCAAAATTAAAATGAAATTACAAGTAAAATTTTTTTATATAAATATATTGGGTGTGTATAACAAGTCTTTATGAATATGCATAATTCATCTAAGGAAAGAAGAAGAGGAGAAACCCATATATTTAACCCAGCAGGAACGTTTTTTCCACTGATTTCGCAGTCCTCTCGGTGTCTCCTAGCCTTAACTTGTTCTACTGGATCCGTCTCAAAACCAGAAACGGATACAGGTATACAGAATTTTAGCTCTGATGTCAGAGTTGATAGCTTACGCACTGTGATTTGTGAGTTACGTATTGCTCGTCTACTATAGAAACTACTGGCTATGACAAGGTCCATATTGATTGTAAGTTTTTGCATTAATTTTAGGCATGTTCTCATTATAGGCTTTACAGGATTTCATATATAACAGGACCTTTGATTGCAAAATATTGCTAAAGGAAGAACTTTCCAATCGCTTATAAAGTTTTGCCGTTTAAAGAATGTGTGACATAAAGCCACGTCCATTGGAAATTTCATAACTTGCATCATTAAGGCTATTTTCAGCTCATTGAAGATGCTTTTCTGATAAAAGTCTATTTTACAATTGTAATATAATAAAATTCTTGTTCCTGGATTCTATCATTTAAAATCCTTTTAAGATAACTTTTTTCAATGAAGTGTCAAATATTTAGGAGGTTAAATATTGGAGAGATTTGAATAAAAAAGAAGAACACAGGTAGAATGTCGACAATTTCGAATTTTGCTGTGATTATCTAAGGCTACACGAAAAACACTTCCACGTTTATCGTTTGCTGTGATTATCAAAGGCAAAATAGCAGTGCATGTATTTCATATTTCAATGCCAAATATAATCAGACTCGAAAGGAAGGGAGATATGAAGTGAAAACTTTTAAGGCCTGCATTACTTTTGCTGAGGTACGTATTTGATGCTTGCAAATGTATGAGGGAGAGAACTGGAGAGGGAATCGTTCATGAACTGACTTTTTAACATAGAGAGTTGTGGAAATATAATTAATATATGACTCATTTAATGAAATAATTCCAAAGCCTTAAAATATTTGCAGTACTTTAAGTGTACTCAAATCTTGAGAATTATCAATAAAACATATTTGTTAAAAATTGTGAAACACTGTTTTATTTTCATGTTCCTAATGCACTGAAGACAATCAAAGATACATATTGGACGTTTTCCATTACACAGATTATACCCAAACTATCAAATGTATCAACAATTGTATTATGCAGACGGCATATTAAATCTGAATTCATTAAAAAATTGAATTTTCGAATTATTTTTCCGGTTACGTAAGAACAAATAAACAGTCAATATTTTGAGAAGTTTGGTTTAAAATTTGACCTACATCCATAATCGAGATGCAAATACCACATTTTTAAGTTCACTCATATAATTGGCTTGTTAATTTTTGAATCATCGACAACGATGCTTCGGTTACCAGGATTTTTGCATCATCGAAAGCTTACAATGATTAGATAGATTGCCAATCTCTCTCAAAGTTGGCCGAGAAGAATTTTGTACAATTTTTTTTTATTCTATTGTATACAGGGTGTTTCAGAGAACAGTTTCGGAACTTCTAAGAGGGGTAGGGTACATCCTGACAACTCGAAATTATATAGCAATATGAGTCAACGGTGGATCGGACGTGGGGGTCCCGTTCGTTGGCCTGCTCGGTCACCCGACTTATCATGTCTTTATTTTTATTTCTGGGGTCATATGAAATCGCTAGTTTATGACACCCCTGTTGACACTGCTGAGGAGCTCGTTGCAAGAATCGCAGTAGCTGCCGGAGAGATTCGAGATATGCCTG
>JAPMOR010004796.1:13352-40733 GCA_026543865.1 Argiope aurantia
GTAAATTAGAATGTTAGTTACTAAGTTTTATTATTTTAAAGTTAAAATCATCCCTTTTATCAAAAATAATTATTAAAGTTTTTCCATTATCAATTTCAATATTTAAATCTAAATAATTAGATTTGAATTGATTTTCGTTTGTTTGAGTCAAAACTAAATCTTTTGGGTAACAATTAATAACATCACTAGGATTATCAAAATTTAACAAAATTAAGTCATCAATGTATCTCCAGCCTATTATTAAATTGTGTTTAATTATTTCTTTTTCATAATAATGTAGGAAAATATTGGCTAACGCACTTGAAAAAACTGTTCCCATTTGAATTTCCTTTACTTGTTTATAGAAATTAATTCCGTTATAAACATAGTTGTCTTTAATATTAAACTTACATAACTCTAGCCAATTACTTTTTGTAATAATATCTCTATTTAAATATTCGTAATATATAATAGTACAGACCTCTATTAACTTTTCATGAGGTAGATTAGTGTACAAATTTTCAAAATCATAAGTATTAAGCTTATAAATTTTGTTATCTTTTAGAAATTCCAAAATATCTTTATTACTATTGATAATAAAACTATCTTCATCTTTAATTTTATCTAAGACAATTTTCAAGTATTTAAAGAAATGTTTTCCTATAAAGTAATTGTAACTACCGGTGCTACAAGTTACGAATCTATATTTTATTGGTTTTTTATGAAATTTTATTGTTGGGAACAGGTAAGAGTAGTTTAAAGAGCAAGTCTTAATTTTAGTTTTTTTAGCGAAAGCTAGCATCCTTTTATCCAATTCCTTTTTCCCGGTGCTATTTAATTTGTAAATTGAATTGGAGTTATATTTATTATTTAGAAGTTTTTTATAATAATATTTACAAATTAAACCGAAATTATTTGCCTATTTATCTATTACTGTAACAACAAACCTCTCTTTAAAATTTTTTTATTTCATTTTTCAATGCTTTGTTGAAATAAATTCCTCGTTCTTTAGTTCTAATGTTATCTGCATTAAATTTTGTTTTAATTTCTTCTAAAATTGAACGACTGATATACCCATATCGGTTTCTTGACATGAACTGTTGCAAAGCTAGCGGTGTAAATGAGAAACCATTTTGTTATCCGGCTTTGTCTTATTGGGAGGAGCATTCATGGTACAATCGTAATGCGTCTCTTCAGTTACAATTCGTAGCCTCGTACATAAAATGCAAGTATACAGAACAATATACTCTAACAGTAAAGAATCATTTGAAGTTCATGCAATGTCATTCAAACCCAATAACATTATTTTGCAGACGATTTGATTAAGCAACCTAAATAAATTATGACTTTTCAATAACCATAGCTAAATATTCAATACTTTTCTTCCTTTTCTTTTGTTTAAGCTACATTACTAAACTTGTCACTTTGTATGTATAAACTTGTACGTCTGGTCTAAAAATGTTATGTATGTGAAGATTTTTCCCCATAAGTATTTTTTGTTTTTTCGCTGATGCGTTTTATCTCCGATCCTATATTGCTAGACAAAAAAGGCTTCTTTGTATGTATTTTAAAAAGGTTTGGTTCATTAATTCAGGGACACCCTGTATATATATATGTAAAGATATTTTAAAACTTAATTTAATCCTAATTAATTTCCTATATTTTTAGCCATAGTAACTTCATTCTAAAATCTTTTCTTGTTTCCTGATCTTATTCCACTGTCTGCTTAATTGATTGAACTGAAGCTGTGTAAAAATTACTGCTCCGTCAGTTGCCCTTGCCAAGGTGAACACGAGTATTAAATTGACATGTGGCCGGAAATCCCATGTTATATAAGACTAATGATCATTTGTTTCGTCCCTTCTTTACATCTGCTTTCATTTCCTCCGCGCTGTTTTGTATGTGTTCTGTTCGCGCCTGCTTGTAAATAAATTGCTTTCTCAGGATGGATTAAAAGGAATTTAAAAATGTAAAATGTCTCTTCATTGTCTTCGAACCTGCCTTATGCTCACAAGAAATAATGCTTACAAGATTTTAGAATTAAGTTACTATGACTAAAAATTTAGGAAATTAATTAGGATTAAATTAAGTTAAAAAATATTATTACAATTGAATATATTATTGAAACATTTCATATTAAACACTTGGAACAGAAACCATAAATATAAGATTCAAAAATATCTAATGAAAAACTTGGATATGAAAATAATACTTGTAAAATTGAATGATTTCAGTTTTATTGTGTTTAATATGAAATATTTCAATTTTGAAAGTATTATTTTCATATCCAAGTTTTTATTTCAAATGTAATCTGTTTTTTATTTACAATCCAAATACTTTATTTGAAATCCTAATTATGTTGATATTTCATTTGGGTGAAATCATAACAATATTGATATTATATTTAATAATTTAATATTTCATTTCTAATTTAATAATCTTGTCGAGTCTGATTTCTAAGTATTTATGGATAATATAGGCAAATACACCATAGATTTACTTCATTAAATTAAGTTCATCAATTCAATTTTTAGAGAAAAATGACCAAAAAACATTTTGCAATATTCTGTTTAATTTATTAATATTTTGTTATTACTGTTGATTATTAAGGTTTTTATATACTATTTTCACAAATATAAGTCTTTTTATACTTCTAATATAAAATGATGAATGGGATTTCTGTATTAATGTAAAGGCAAGGGAAACTTTGGTGTAACTTTCAATATACTTTTAAATTAAACTTACTCAGACACCACTGTAAGGTATGGTTGTGTGTCGAAGGGCCCCGGCGCACTTCCACATATTGTGGTGGGGGGAAAATTGTAATGATATTTTAAAACTTAATTTAATCCTAATTAATTTCCTAAATTTTTATAAACAGTAATTTCATTCTAAAATCTTCTCTTGTTTCTTGATCTAAATCCACTTTCTGTTTAATTAATTCAACTGAAGCTGCGTAAAAATTACTGCGCCATCAGTTGCCCTTGCCAAGGTGAACACGAGTATTCAATTGACACGTGGCCTGAATCACCATGTTATATGACTAGTGATCATTTGTTTCGTCCATTCCTTACTTCTGCTCTTGCTCCGCACTGTTGTGGACGTGTTCTGTCCTCGCCTGCTTGTAAATAATTTGTTTTCCCGGGATGGATTAAAAGGAATTTAAAAATGCAAAATGTCTCTTCAATGTCTTCGAACCTGCCTTATGCTCACAAGAAATAATGTTTACCTATATATTTATATATATATTGACACACTAATATATACTAGTATTGTTCAGACACACACATGCACACTCTCTCACACGCACACACACATACAGAACAATGGCATGGTAAAGACATTTTGAGGGATAGTTAACTGTTCTATGTCATAGTTAACTGTTCTATTTCAAATTTATAAAATCCACAACAAAATAGTTTCTAGAAGGGACGTTAATTTGACAATGATAAATTTGCACCAAATTCAGCAGATTACTATTGATTTTCAATTTGAATTGAAAAAAAAAGAGCAAAATATAAAGTTAAGGTACATGTAACGATGCATTGCTTAGGTTTTTTAATTCCATATTATGTAATATGATTGCATAACTGTATTACAATTACATGCACAGAACAAGCCAATACTTGTAAGGGAAATATAAACAAATAAGTTGGTGTTGCTGCGAGTAAAAATCGGGGATGAAAAAACTCATGTGAACAAGGAAATCGTTTATAGGATTCACAAGATTGCATACTTGAAGAAATACGAAAATAAATACTAAGATAATTTTGAGTATGAATTGACACCTTACTTGTTATTCTTTTTCTAGGAATGGGAAATGAGAAAAAATTTTGAATTTGCTTTTTACAATTTGTTAATCACAAAATCCATTATATGGTACAGCTTTTGTTATTTATGGTGCATTTTTTCGGCAACTTGTAATTCGGAAGTAATTGCTGAGCTTTCAGGGCAAATAGATTATATACACAAGTACAGTACATTGGCAATCAACATTATTAGATTTACCTGTGAAAAATATCACATCGGCTGAAGTTTTAAATTTTCTAAAAAACAGATCACTAGAGAACTGTTGGCAGTGATTGTGACACAAGAACAATTTTTCCCGAACCATTGTTAGAGAAAACTTATAATTATGAAGAATGCTAAACTTAAAATTAATGCTTTTCAAACAAGTTACATAGAATGCTGACCGTTTAACTGCCAACAGTGCAATTTCTGTTGTTGAAGAATATTACTTTGTTCCACTAATAAGGAAGACATGGATCTCCTCGCCATATTCGTGACATTTTTACAATTTATAATTTTTCACCCTTTAAATTAGGGAATGGAAACTCATAGAGTTCTTTAATAGCAGTTTAAAACATTCTCAATGTTTCAGAAACATTTTTGTATTTCTTAATGCTTTCAAGCCATAATTCGACTTTCTCATTTTATAAGCAAGGAGGGAAGAGGAATTTTAAGCCGATTTTTCGCAATGAAGCACTTTTGCAAATCGCTCAAGATTTCACAAATAAATACGTTCAACACGTCAGTTCTAAATAATATAACGTACAGAAGGCAAAAACTCATGGTAGCATATTACGTAGATAAGACTGATGGTATCTTTACTGGTTTCAGATTTCTATTAATTGCAAAATGACGTATGAAAACCAATTTCAGTTTATTTTTAAAAGCTCCAAAGCCAGAATCGAATTCATCTCTAGGTTCAAATATTATTTAAGAATAAGTTGAATTCGCTGAACTGAAGTTGACGAACGGTCCAATGACAGCCATCAAAGAGTTTTCTGTACAATTGATTTTGATGGCCACATCTTACTATTGTGCCAAAAAAGGTTGATCTGTTTCAAGTAACTGAAAATATGAAATAAAGTGCCCAGGATTTATATGAACTGCAAAGGAAATTAATGTACCAATGCTTTTCACTGAATTTCTTCTAGAGATTTCTTGAAGAAACAATGAATTAACAATTAATTGTTCAAACACATCTTTAACTGAGTGAGGGAGATGAAAATCCAAGTGAGTTTAAAGAAATGTAAAGTTAACTGCTATTATCACTGGATGATTCATAATTAGATGACAGCAAAAAACAATTTACTTCTTATTTTTCAATTTGTTTAAACTTATTAAACGGGATTTTTCTTTTATGCTGATGCTTCCCTTTATAGTCATTCTCACTATAAAAAAAATCTAAGATTGAAATGAATTTGAATTAAAAATTTCGCTCCAAGTCTGGAAAGGCATTCTTAGACTGAAGTTGATAGAAATTTCTTGTCTTTTCAAAATTTATGCTAACAATAATAACAATGAAATACTTTTTTAGCAGTCATAAAAAATTTGCAGTAATAACACATAAAACTTTTTTTTGACAGTAATAACAACGAAATGCCCTTTTCTTAGTAATATATTTAATAATCATTTCTGCTTGTCTATGAAACTAATGGTGCCTTTTTGATTGCAACAGAGACACATAATTTTTTATGCCAATATCTTTATAGGTCAATAAAAGTTTTATTCGATATAAAATTTGATACCTATTTTATTCGATAGAAACTTTTTTCCATCGAATATAACATCCAAACCCGAAAAAGTTAGATATATAGAGATTTCCGAAATACGGTAGCTTGATTTACGTAAGTTTCAGCTTGGATGACTTTTATACATGCTACAAATAGGTTTGAATTTGCAATAATTGGCTTTAGGGCTGTACACATATTGTTATTTTCAAATTGACAAAAATGAATCTAACTTATCATTTATTTAACAATTTTTTTTACTATTTTTGAATTACAACGTAAGGTTTCGAGTCAAACGATCCAATTTTCTATACTTGAGAATATTATCCTTGTATATATTCCCCTTATTTAAAAGTGGTAAGTAAGTTTTCATATTTATGTTTTCTTTCAATAGGATTACATTTAATAATTCTTTAAATTAATTGCAGAAATATTTAATAGAAATACAGCATAGAAAATGACTCATATTAACACCCAGTTATAGTCACAGAGTCGTATATGTTTAGTTGATCAAACACGTCTACTCCAACGTGTAGTAGTAGTCAATGTCGAGTCATTCAAAATAATTTGAATATCAGGTTCAGCTAACAGGAGTTTATTCGAAACTAAATGGCTTGCCATTTTCAAAGACTCGATAAATGAACTCACAAATGAGGTCCTTGAGGACTTTATGTTTAATAAAGCTCGATACGCACCAAAAAAAAAATAATATTCCACCAGCAAATCATATGATAGAAGAATATCACAAGGATTTTAATTGTCAGCTTTTGAGAATTTTTGGTTATCCAGACAAAAGTTTTGACATGAGAAATGTGTGGACCTCATGTATGCAGATAAAAGATTAAAATAATCTTGAAAAACTGAAAGATTAAATAAACAAACATCTCACGGAAACTTACTTTCAATGATATTGCAAATTTGCGCTCCATTAAATTTACATTGTACATTTTAGCAATATATCCTTTTTTTATTTAATTGATTAATAAAATAGAACTTTATTGAATTTCCCCTTCTATGCTTCGGACTCCAAGCGTTATTACAAAAATATCTTATTTCTATATGCTTAAAATTTGTAACCGAGCTTTCTGAATACTGTTTGTAACGAATTCAATATCCAAGATGCATGAGGAGCAACTTTCTGGAAAAGGAGATTCAGTAAGTTTTATGGTGGGTGAATAGATCTGGAAAGATACCTGGACAGCAATAAATAAAAGGGATATCGTTTTGGCAGTTTGGATTTTCTTTTTCTCCATTCTCAAAGGAAATCAATCAATCAATCATCTGAAAATCACATTTTTATGGATCTGTCTTTTTTATCAGCCCATAAGAAATATCAGTTAAAATTGCATTTTTAAAAAATAATTGCTGTATTACTAAATATCCTTGATAAATTAACGACAATTCTTAATATATTTTAGATTATATATGAATTTCAATCAAATATTTTTTAAAAAATCAGTATAAATTATCAATATTTTTAAATGTATTCCAAAAGTAAGTTGCATCGAATTATTCCAAGTCGTAGTGCTGATACAATTGTCACATAAATGCACTTCGTGAGGGGATGAGATAGGAAACCTAGAAAGTACATGTCTTATAAAAAAAAAAAAAAAGGAAATTCCCTGTTCAGTGCCTTAAATTCAGGTTCCTCTCATTATTTTTTCCGTTCCACAGGAAGGGAGGCTTGTCTTTGAAGATGGGAAGCTTTCGGCACAGTGGTTGGTTCCCACCCCCTTTGTGAGTACATGAAAAGGTTGTGGACGGGCTCTTCCCATCTATGATGAGAGGTACATCCTTAGGGAAGGGTTGTACCTTGACCGGTGATGGCCCTTAGAACTCAGCCCCGCCAGAGTTACTGTTGCTGCGATCCGGTCATTTATTTTTCCGTGTGCTTTCTGGCGGGTCGGAGTAGACAGTTTGTAATTATTATTTTTTCCATCACCGCAGATTTATTTTCATCCAATCCATATATAGAACGTTAAAAAATATTTTGATATGTATTTGATTTTGAAAAAATACAACCTTAACACATTTTTTTTTCAACCAAACTGATACCATATATTAAGAGTAGATATAAGAAAAGTTAAGATTAAAAAATATTTAAAGTCAATTAGGCACAAATCAATACAGTTAAACTTTTAACTCCATTTTAAGATTAGATATAACATACGATTATGTAATGTCTTTATAAAATTCTTTATTAAATACACGTATGAAATATGTAGGAAGTGTGATTCTGACTATTTTGCGTTGTCCGTGATCGATTATAAAGAAATAAATGAGTTTGAAAGGATATGAAAATCTTTTTATATAGTAATATTTTAGAGAAAATCTAAATTTTAATAATAATTTTTTTACAAATGTATGCCTATGTTCTTACTAATTAATAAATTAAAAATGTGCAATGTTTTGGAAAAATGTAAAGGATTTGAATATATTCAAAAGGAAATATTTATAGGGTAAGAAAAAATTTTTACAGAGTTTTCTTACATCAATAAATTTCTTTGTTGAATTTTTCCTCATAGATTTAAAGTTTACGTGACGTAATAATTAAAACTTTAAGGACTGAGCATTTTGTTAAAATGAACAACTGTAAGATAGTTTGAAGAACATCTAAGATTTAATAGCGATTTGTTTATATATGTATCCATTTTTTTACTTATAAGTATTTTTTTTATTTAAAAAGTTTAATTTCGTTTTTCTGTTTTATGGCACCAGTGCTCTTTCCCATCTGTAACAATCCAATTTAAAATACAAATGATTGTGTACATCTATTAACCAACCAACATCAGCAGAATAAAATGAAATTGACGAAAGTTTATCTGATATTTTTCCCAAGAAAAATTAAACTCAAATAAAATAAAGAAAATTAGTCTTTTCTTTATTTTATTGATGTCAAAACTTTCTTCTTCAAAGAAATTAAATTTTAGTTCAAATTCAAACTTTCAATTATTTTTTCAGATAAATTTTTAAATGTGAGAAAACGTGTACACGTAATGCGATAATGTAGAATACTCACAGAATAATTATTATAATAGAGAATTTTACAATAATTTATTTAGCAATAACACTAAATCTTTATAAATCAAACAACAGAAATGCTAATTTTTTTGTATTTTATAGAAATGAAAAACTATTAAAAAAATCTCTTTTCAAATTTTACTCCCAAACATTATGAAGTATAAAGGAACTTAAGTGAACGTAATATTATAATTAATTAAACTGTTAAGAATTTATTGTTATTAACAGTTTAATTCTAATTAATTGTTCCGCAATAGTAACATATGAATGATATACTTCTATAGCGAAAGCAATTTGTTTTATAAATTAATTATTTGTTTAATAAATTAAGTTAAAATCAAACCATTGTAAAAATTTAGGTTAAAATACACATTACTTTTTTCTTTATTCATATTGAAAAACCGCTCTTTGATTTGTAAATTGTTTTGAAATTTTCTTTTAAATGAAATAGATTCAAAATTTGGCTGTTAACTTTTAATCGTCGATGGGGATTTATATTAGCATGGATATTTTTTTAAATCCATACAATAAACACAAAGGTAAGTTGTTACGATGTTCAGTTAGATTATATTTCATAGTGATTTGATCTTTGAAAATCATTAATAATTTGTAGGAAAAAAAATAATTTTCAGTGGTTGCTAAAAATAATTTTTGAAACTTTCTGCAATTGTTCAAGAGATTATGATATTTTAATATTCTTCTGCTCAACATATTTTCTAATTTTAATAACAATAAATTCTCTGATTTTATAAAAACTTTTTATGCTGTAATATTTTATATGAAAAGAACTTTTATTCTAAAATATCAAACGCATTATTTAAAAAGAATTTACTTATGGGCACGTTGGAATTTTGTGGAATGTTATTAATCATTTTTTTTTACTTTTCATATAAAAAATGCATGCATTGTATGAAAATATGAAACTGGACATACAAATCCTTCTTCACAATACGAAATGACATTTTGTACCCGACTTGAATTACATATAAAAATTATAATAATTATGAAATTCTTTTCAAATGTAATCTCGCACATAATTTGTTATATTCTACTTTTATTTTAATCAGGTGTTCTGAATAACAAAAAAATATTCTTTTATACATGCTGTAATTTTTTAAAAAGATTATGTAAAGGATCATACTATAGTAAAGACAAAAGAATAAGATTTTATTAATATAAGAAAGGTTATACTCGATTTATTTTATTTTTTGCAGTAGTAAGTTATTATTTAATATAGTTACACTTTATGATAAGTGCCTGATTTGTATTCTGTGATATAGTTGCCACAAAGCATTAATATCTTACAAAAATAACTCATCATTTGTTTTTAAAATTAATACAATCATATTATATGATTAATCTAGTAATCTATTTCTCGTGACTGGTCTCGTGACTGTCTTAAAATAATTTACTTCTTTTCCACTTGTCAAATTTTCAAATAAGAAAAAAAAAGTTTTAATAAATGAAAAAATTAATATTGGATGATATAGTTATTAAGTATCATTAAGGTTCTGTAACATTGTTATGAATTACAATTTGAAATGCAATTACAATTTATCGTCAGAGAAGGAGGAAGCTGGTTCTTGGACAGAAAAAGTATATCTGTTTGAGAACAGAATATACCCGATGAAAAATAATTTGTTCTTAATAGAAAGATTCAAGAAAATGCCTATGACCAACGTAAATAAAATTTCAGTTACTAATTTTTTCATTAAACAATATTTTAATTATTTTCGGGTGGATCAAATTTTGACCTGTGGGAAGAAATCGAGAAAGACAATTGAGCCGACATACTAATCTCCAGATTTCTACTGCATCAGATTCACTAGATCAATGGATTTCGCATTGATCTAGTTCGCATACAAGATGAATATTTGGTGGATTGAGGTTTCAAACTAGGACTCCACTATCCCAAAACAGAACAAAAGGTCACAAGGTCACAGCCAGTCTCCCGCCTCCTCACCCAAATAAAATTATAAATTTATATCTGAGTGATATCTGTTAAGAGTTGTTTTCATCTCTAAATGAGGAAATATTTTTCCCAAATGATTTAAACACATTTTAAGGAGGACTTTCGAAGAAATATTTCGCATCTTTAAGCCATTTATTTCAGTTTTATTAGAGATTAAACATTAAATTTAAATCTAACCTTTCAACAAATGTTTACGTGTAGAAGATAAAAACTTTGTCTCAAAATGATTAATCACACATAAAAAATACAGAAACCTCTTTAAAGATTTATTTTTACTCCAATTATTACTAAACGGCGCTTGCAAGAGAAAAGAGCAATCTGAAGTTAAATGACCAACATTACTTAACATCTTTCAAAAATAACAATTTAAGTACTAAAGGCACTAAAATAATAATAAAAAGGGATCGTAAAAACCCTTCCATATAGTTTTCTGATAAACATTTAATCTTCTTTCTAATTCTAAATTTCATTACGAATAATATTTGTTCCGGAGAAAAGCAATAAAAAAAACTCTTCACATTTGGAAGTATTTTTCCAAGAGTTTTCCCCTTTCTAAATTTTTACTTCTAAAATAAACGTCATTTCGAGAAATAAAAATTAAAAAAAAATTAAAATTGAATAAATAAATAAAAAAGAAAAAGGTATAAAATGGGAAATAAAAGAAAAACGCATTGTTCTAATCGCGTCTTTCGTTTTAGAAACCGAAAACTCTTTTCTCGAATTAAATATAAAAAGTAAAATGCTTTGTTAATGAACAAAAGAGTCTGTATTATTAAATGAAGTAATCCTCTTAATTTTATTCGGGAAGAAAAGGGAAGGGGGTATGGGTGGGAGGCAGACGCGAGATGAAAAAGTCTTCTCTAAAACCCTTTTCTTGCGCCGAACAAAGCTGAAAATGTTCTCAGACGAAAGCCGTGTCCTGAAAAAAACATTCCTTGTACTTTTTTTTGTACTTTTAGTCACGTATTCTTCGTTAGGAGTACTTTTAATTTCAGGAAATGCTCTTTAATGGCTCTTTGCATTTTTAAATTAGGGTGCTTACATTTGCCCGCAAGTTTTCTCTAAGGTCCCGGTGTGTGCGCATCGCAATAAACTCGGGGTTCATTGTTTACTTTAATAAGGAATTGAGTTTAATTTAAATCGAGTGAAAAAAATAAAGAACAGTAGAATCTTATTGAAAGTATTTTCTCCAATTTTCTCTTTGACGGTGAAGTCATTCACTTTCGAAGATATTTCATAGATAAAAGACATAGATTTGCAATTTTTTCGGAAATTTGAGACTTTACTGAACAAGAAAAATGCTGAATTTCAGCGTTTTTCAATTTCGAAGTTGTTTAGAGGCATATACATGCAATTGGTAAATTTTATGGAGTCTAAAAATTATTTTTAGAAACTGAAGGATTTAATAAAGAACTGAGTGTAATTTAAATAAATAAATAATAAAAAAAGAAATTGCATAATATCCAGCAGTGTAACCATGAGCCTTTGTTATTATGATTGCAAATTTCAATCTTATTCAAGATAAAAGAGCCCTTTGAAGCTGGAGTATCATAGCCCTTTGAAGCTGGTGTATTCTGATTGTATCATAGACACCTTTGATAGAAAGGTTTTGTCATCAGTTAATTTTACAGTTAATATTGTTGCTAAAGTGACATATGGATGAATTTTTTTTTTTGACGTGGGGCGATCCATTATATAATTTTGGAGGGAAGAATTAAGTGATTTTAATTTTCAGGGCAAACATTCCCAATTGCATGCTAGCTAGTTGCAGTGAATCCGAGAACTTAACTGAGTATTTAACAGCTACCTCGTGATTGGTCATTGAGTCAATTGATCAATACATTATTGACTCTCCTGGTGATTTTCTTGAACATCTATATATGCCGGCGTCCTTACATAGGGGTAGCGCGTCTTCTCCATGATCTTGGTATCCAGGTTCGGGCATGGTTGTTTTCTACCATGTGTTCTATCTGTGAGGTGTGTGAAAGAATAGAAGAAAGAAAGACCCCCTGTGAAAAGGGGTTTTGCAAGCGAGTGTATGTGTCTTCATATGAGATAAAGTCGAACTTCTGTCCTCGGGTGCTCAGAGGTCTTTATCCTCAGAAGCTACTGCACCCCTCTTTCCCCGATCTCTGGTCTTGGTTTCAATCTAAGGGGGATAAGGAACAACATATATGCATTTTTTTTGCGGCATCATTTTGCAATAAAAAAGATGCACCAAAAATTATTTTAATGAGATAGTTAAACGAATATGCGACTTTTTTATTTTGATAGAAACTCGCCCAAACGGCATCTTAAATGTACGATAACAACAAATAATTCAATATGTAATCTATACTTATAATAAAGCTCAATGTGTGTGTGTGTGTGTGTGTTGGCGCTCTACAGGCCAGACCATTCAACCTACAGCTACCAAATTTGGCACGTGTATACCTTGGAGGCCGGGAATGTGCAGCTGGGGGTTATTTTTTTGAATTTTTAACTAGAATTTTATTTATTTAAAAATTAAGCGAAATTTTGACGTGTTTCTGCTATAACTGCCGAAAATATTACCGCACAAAAAAGATTTTCACATGAAGTTAAAGATAAAAAATTTATCTTTTAAATGATACTACTGTTTTAATCTTAAAATTAAATTTCTATTTTTAATGAATTTTTAAATAAATATTTTAACTATGTTTTTCAATAATTTTTTTCGTCAAAAATAAAAATGAGGATTAAGCACGTTTCGCATTCATGAGAAAAAAATAGCTTTTTTCAAAGTGTTGCCATCACATTGATTAAAGCTCTAACTGAAAATAAATTAAATCTTTTTGGAAATGAAATCTGCAAAAATATAATTTTCGGCAAGTGTCTGTAGGAAATGAAACAAATATGAAATATTATTTTTTCTAAAAAATAAATTCAAGAAAAATTATTTTATGATCTTTTACACTCTCTATACAGGGTGTTTATTTAGTCCCGGACCCATTTTGATGTTTAATGACTCATAAAATAATGAAGATATAAACAAACTTATGGCATTTATTGATGGAATAACTCATATATTTTCCTTTTCAGGTTTGAATATTTTTTTTTTGTAAATATCGTCTGCGCGTGTTTTTAATTTCAGATAATTTCATTTTCCAATCTTAATATCTGTACTTTTCTAAAAATCGCCTGCTTATTAATTGCATTTCTCTCTCTTTTGTTTTTGGCAACTATTGAAATGTTATGTTTTCTTTTGATGTGTTTGTTCTATGTAGTACTTTTGTATGTGATGTTTTATTCGATCGGATATTAAGGAGAATGCATACACCACAAGAGAAAGCACAGATTTTATGGTGGTCATAGAGTTAATTTCCAATCAACTAAATCACTGACTTTTAAGAGTTAATTTCAAATCACTTAAATTGACTGATTTATGAAGATTTGAATATCACTATTCAATAAAAAAAGAATAATTTTAGATTTTTCATCGATCGTTTCAAAGAAAATACGCCAATAAGCGCGCAGGTTTCTCAAGATTAATTGGCCTAAGATTATGAAAATGGTGAGTTTTTCTAAATTTTTAACATTTAAAACTTCATAAATAAGTCTTAGTCGTGAATAAGTCGTGGAAAATAGAAACATTCATTCATTTATTTAAAATTTGGTGTGTCCAGAATATTTATCAGAATATGATACCTTACTGCATTAAATTTAGACTTCATAATTTTTGAAATATATTTATAAATAGGAACAAAATATTATTATTGATTTCATTTCAATCCTTTTGAAAGCAAAACTAAAAACTGAATTTTATACTGAATCTCAGAAATTTTTGTTGAATTATTGTTTGATATTACATAAACTATGAAAAATATTTTGTAGTTAACATAAGACTTAAATACCGAGCGATTCTGTTTGCAATACTCATATTTAATAATAATAATAATTAACAAATAACAATAAAGATGATAAATAAAATAAAACGCTTGGTTTTATTAAAAAATATCTTAATATTAATTGCAATTTCGTCATTTACATTTTAAATTAAAGTTTAAGTTTTACCGGAAATGGGAACAAATTAGCAATATATATATAGTAAATTGAACGAAACGATCTAAACAATATAAGTTTGGTATGACTATCAAAATTTGAAGATTAAAAATGTGTTGTTTGAGAATCCTTTAAGAGACCAGTTTCTTAAAATATTTAAGTGAAAATTGTAGCGAGCGGTAATACTGGCGAACCGGCTGGTCGCCAAAGGCGGCTAGTTAAATATATAACTGAATCACTAAAAAAATATACTATACAATCTTGACCCTTAAAATAGTTGTAAACTTAGGAGCTTCAAGCAGGGTGGTGTGTCCCATAAATGCAGATAATGCTAAATTTATCAATTTCTTGTCTCCGTAATGATCGAAAATTAGAACCAGTCACAGACTCATAAGATAGAAACAACAACAAAAAGATTAGAACTGTAAAACTGAAACAATGCCGGTTATGATTCTTATTAAGAGCTACTTGGATGAAAATAATTTCATGGTCAATATCATTATTTTTACAGATAATTGCACGTGTATGTGTGTGTTTTAGTACATTACATCCTGATATTTTAATACAGAGAATAAACAAACCAACTAAAAATAATCCATTTAGTTAACCTTCACCAAAACCTTTCTTAAGGTTCGCTGCATTCGTGAATTCGATGAGGTCTTTTGAGGGATTTCTACAAAGAGCCTAAAGATCGGTATTTCAATTTCATTTTTACAGATTAATTAATACCTGCATTGAAATTACTCAAAATTTGACCTTAAAACAGACTTTATATAGGTCCATGTCATCCAACTTGGATGGTTGTAAATAAAATGCAAAAATCGACCTCAAAATTCAGTAATTCGAATATATTTTGTACGTAAATGAAATATCATAAATGTATGGCAGTAGATTTATTTTTCATGGCTCAAAGTTTCGAATGTCAATAATGGTATTTATTTTAAATCTTCAGTGTTGAAACTGGATACATCAACTTTAATTATAAAATCTCAAAATATATCAGTTCAAGGAATAAGGACTGCAATCAAGCAATTTTTTATAATGAAAGACTGAAGTGTAAAGAGCAAAAACAATTGGCAACTGTTCAGCTTAAGACTTGAACCATTTTTACTCTCTATACATTTCACAACTTTTTAAAACAGAAATTTTGTTAGAGTTAACTGAGTGTTGGAAAATATTTGCTTTATACAAACGTGGTTTGAAATATATGAAACGTTCTTTTTGACATGGAATTTTGTTCCAAATCTATCCACGAGACAATACGAGGGACATTTTTCATAGAATACTTTAGTTATATAAATATAGACAAAGCTTGAAAGGAAAGATCAGATTTTGGATTTTGTAAACAGTATGAATTGAAGAAAATTGACATGAATCTTAGAAAGCTGTTTTAGCGGAAACGGTGGAAATAGTTTTGTGAGTTATGAAAAGTTCGAAATAAGGTTAAGAAGGGTTAAACGCTTGGGGATAATTATTAAATTTGAACAAGAATTTTAATATAATATACTTTTGTAATGTACTTTAAGAGGAATTGTTAAGAGGAATTTAAGGACCATACTTTAAGAGGAATTGTTATGCTGTATAAAACTTTATTTTTACGATAAGAAAAATGATCGCTATGCTTTAAATTCTTCATAATTTCATTCTACAATTTCTTCCATTCTAGAATTTATTGAATATCATTATGATTTTAGTTAAATTTCCATTCTTTGAGCGTTTCAGAAGTGGTACGAATAGAGATGCTGTACAAACTTAAGAAATGAAAATGTTTTATAGTAAATGAAATTTCTATATGCTTAGAGACCTTAGTACGGTATCTCCAGAACATGTACTTTATAATTAGGAAATATTTTGATAGTTAACCAAATGTTCAATATAATAAAAAGTAATCATAATTTTAATTAATGAATACTGAATTTGATAATACGAGAAAAATAGCTTCAAATATCTTAACGTAATACGTGAAATAGATTAGAATAAGATTTTGTTGCATAATTATTCATTCTTGTCATAAATTTAATTTTCTATATCAACGATGTTTCTTTTGAATAATTAAATTTAAATTAAAAAGGGACCAATAATTTCAAGGAACTTTTCTTATAGTTATTAAACTGTATAGAAGCCCTTAGGTGATTTATTGGCAATGCAGCTGCGTTAACTTCTTTAGCATTATCATATGGAGCTGTCACTGGTAATAAGATACTATTATTTTTTCATTGTTTAATATATGAAATATGCTGATTGGAATTTTATTATTGTTTTAGCTGCATTTAATCTGGTCAACTACATTTTTCTGCCTTCTTTCGTGTACTCAGTTTTCTGGATTCGGATTTCAACAATTGATAGATTTTAACACTTAGATCCCTCCTTCCAGAATTTAATATTTTTATGTTACAATATTATTAAAACATAATTTTATCATTGTTTATACATAACACATGTTTAATGATAAAGGCATGGGAGTTTTTCTTACTTTGACTACATTTTTCAATATATGGCATATACACCGTTCTAAGGCTAATAATTATATAATTGACAAAAAAAAGAGTTTTTTTTTAAAAAAGAAACAGACACAATTTGATTATAACGTATTCATTTAATGATTATAAAAATAATGCTGCTTGTATTTTATGTAGTCATTAATTTTAGCACTTGTATTCTAATATATGTAGCAAGCATTGAAATTATATGTATTAAGTACAACAACGTTGCTTGTATTTTATGTATTTACTACATATATTAGAATAGTAATGCTTCAACATAAAAATTGTTTTCTATCCTTACACGTTTTTATTCAAACAGATTTTGTTTGAGAATTTTTACGGCCAATGGAGTTATGTTATTGCTGAATATAAAAGACTATATATTTCTGTAGCGGAGGCCATCATCGAATCCAATATATGGCTAAACTATTATGTGGTCGGATAACTAAAATACAATTATCTGTTTGCATTTTAGCCGCATAAATAGTTATGAGGCTAAAATTAAATTAAAACTGGCTGATGGATACTTCAGGTTCAACAGCACTGAAGTATCACAGTAATTTTTTTAGGTTGAAGCACTTACCTCTGCTAGTAATAAAAAAGAAAATAGGTGTGCATGTATATTTGTTAAAACTCTACATACCAGATCATTTAATCCATAGTAACGAAATGCATCAGAAATATATTTTCGAAGGTAATAATATGCACTCAAGAGCGAATACTTTTGAAATTTTAATAAAATATTGTATTATTTAAAAAATACTTTGGATTTTTGGTGTTTAACCCTTTCGCCGTCCTCTCCTGTCCACGAAAATTTCTATTTTTCTCTGTTTTTCGTTTCATTAGAACACACAAAAATAAAAACTCAAACAAGTATACATTTACAAAATGCTTTTAATGTTTAAAAGTTTTAAAATATAGAAGAAGGCTTGTAGCTGAAGAAGTTTCACTTGAACGCGTTACAGAGGACGAAGAGGTTAATTGTGGAAACATTTCAAAAATATTATTCCACAAATATAATATTTAGGCCATTTTAAAATTCAGAAAATTATTTTTTAATGATTTTTTATTTATTGATCTGCAGTTTTCCCTTGTGTATTGAAATTTAAAAAAAATGAATTTCAATGATTTAATTTTTAAAAGGCAATATTATTAACAACACTTTTGATTGTTATAGTGAAATTCAAACAGTTTTCTCTGTTTTATCAAACACCAGCCGCCTTTGGCGACCGGCCGGTTCGCCAGTATTACCGCTCGCTACAATTTTCAATTAAATATTTTAAGTAACTGGTCTTTTAATAGATTCTCAAACAAAACATTTTTAATCTTCAAATTTTGATATACCAAAGTTATACTGTTGTTTAGATCGTTTCGTTCAATTTACTATATATATATTTTGCTAATTTGTTGTCATTTCCGGTAAAACTTCAATAATTTAAAGTGGAAATGATGAAATTGCAATTAATATAAAGATATTTTTAAATAAAACCAAGCGTTTTTATTTTATTTATCATCTTTATTGTTATTTATTTATTATTATTATTGAATATGAGTATTTCAAACAGAATCGCTCGGTATTTAAGTCTTATGTGAACAACAAAATATTTTACATAATTTATGTAATATCTCAAACAATAATTCAACAAAACTTTCTCAGATTAAGCATAAATTCAGTTTTTAGTTTTGCTTTCAAAAGGATTGAAATGAAATCAATAATAATATTTTGTTCCGGCCTATAAATATATTTCAAAAATTATGAAGTCTAAATTTAATGCAGTAAGGTATCATATTCTGAGAAATATTCTGGGCACACCAAATTTTAAATAAATGAATGAATGTTTCTATTTTCCACGATCAACTAAGACTTATTTATAAAGTTTTAAATGTTAAAAATTTAGAAAAACTCAACATTTTCACAATCTTAGGTCAATTAATCTTGAGAAACCTGCGTGCTGATTGGCGTATTTTCTTTGAAACGATAGATGAAAAATCTAAAGTTATCCTTTTTTTTTTATTGAATAGTGATATTCAAATTTTCATAAATCAGTCAGTTTAAGTGATTGATTTAGTTGATTGGAAATTAACTCTTTTTATTTAAAATATTAGTGTTTCAAGAATATTTTATTAATCGTGATTTCCACAGCAGAAGCTTTATGTAAAATCAAAAATTCGTTATTTATTAGAGCATTTATTGAATCAAGTTACATAAAATATAATCATTTTCCATTTAGACCATTTTAGCAGATCTGTGTCTTACTAAAGGTTTAAAAATTATCTGTGTGGCCCTAATTTGAATGGATATCCTGTCCATATTAAACAAAACTTGCCTTAAAATGAAACTCATTTATTGGATTAATAATATAGAGAGTGTAAAAGATCATAAAATAATTTTTCTTGAATTTATTTTTTAGAAAAAATAATATTTCTTATTTTTTTCATTTCCTACAGACACGTGCCGAAAATTATATTTTTGCAGATTTCATTTCCAAAAAGACTTAATTTATTTTTAATTGGAGCTTTAATCAATATGATGGCAACACTTTGAAAAAAACTAATTTTTTCCCATGAATGCGAAACGTGCTCGTGCAGCTTAAATTTTATTTTTATTTTGTACGTAAAAAAAATGAATTTTTTTTTGTTGAAAAATATAGTTAAAATATTTATTTAAAAATTCATTAAAAATAGAAATTTAATTTGAAGGCTAAAATATTGGTATCATTTAAAAGATAAATTTTTGATCTTTAACTTCATGTAAAAATCTTTTTTGTTCAATAATATTTTCGGAAGTTATAGCAGAAACACGCCAAAATTTCGCTTAATTTTTAAATTAATAAAATTCTAATTAAAAATTTGAAAAAATAACCACCAGGTGCACATTCCCGGCCTCTAAGGTATACACGTGGAGCGCCAACACACACACACACACACACACACACACACACACACACACACACACACACACACACACACATTGAGCTTTATTATAAGTACAGATGAACTTGACTCCACTTGTAGGGTTCGTATAAGTAAAAAATAAAATCAGCGCAGGATTATTAAAATTTGGTTTTTATCACCATTTGATACTTAAAAAATAGTTTGTGGAGGGAATAATGAACATCAAATAAAGAATGAGAAATATAAAGGGCAATTAAATGCAATATTCCCTGCGAGCCAACTTATCGCGAAAGGCATGCGGTTAAAAATAAATGAAATGAAAAATATTGCAATTCATATTTTTACAAATTGTTACGAATAAGGGAATAAAGTTCCTAATCCACCTAATTAGGAATTTGAAAGTAATTTTATTTTCTTGATTTACAAAATCTTCTCTGAAGTGTGTATGAAGATTAGGATGAATTTGAATAATGAATTAGAATGATGAATATGAATAAAATTCATGTTATATATGTATATATGTATTCATGTTATATATGTTATATATGTATTTATTTTATTTGTTTTTATTTCTTCTCCTAAACAATAGAACTAAATTCAATCAAACTGTATAAGACATTTATATAAATTATATACATCATTTATTATATGACAAAAGAAATGAACGATGCTTTTCAAAATTCAAAAGCTAAATAAACATTGAAAAAATAAGAAATTAACCAAAATTTACCCCTCCCCCTTCCAGTAATTTCGGAGCAAAACATTACACAAAAAATATTTTAAAATTCACAACCATTTTAAAACTTTTTATTGATATAAATTTCATATTGGTACAATTTTTGCTTCAAATTTTATCAATTTTAATAAACAATTGAATAACGTGTGATTCTGAAATTGAAAGGTGTTCTGTTGCTAAGTCATTTGAGACTTTATACCTATATTCCTATATTTATTTTGATATTTCTGTTTTTTTAAATATATTTTAGCAAAGATTTTTATAGTTTTAAAAGACTTTGCATGATGAACTGTTGCCAGGAAACACCAGTAAAATTCACAAAGAAATCTAAAACTTTAACAATTTATATCAGGAATAAATAATTTCATTTAATTTCATGTTTTATATTGATGTGAAATTAGCAGTTTAATTAATTGTCACAGAACGCTCACTGGAACCTTTCTTATACTTAGGTATTGAAAAAAAAATTAAAGCACTTCTATTATAATTATAAGAAAAACATTGGCTATTAGTGGTTCTTAAACATCACATGGTCCAACTTATATTTTCATAATAATTAAAAAAAGCACCGATTCGAAAGAACGATAAAAACATGTGGGGTATTATAGTATTATATACAATAGCAATTTTGTATATTCTACCTAGGTATATCATCTAATTTTATTTAAAATGTAAAAATACACAATTGAATGTTTCTTTTTCTACGGTTTTAGTTGAATTGATTTCTTTGAAGCTTTCCCATTTCCTACCTGTGGGGACAGAATACCGATATGGAATTTTCAGTCACTTATTAATTGGATAGTTTTTTTCGAGCTTATAAAATCGTATCTATCTGATGACAAAATCGGATGATGTATGTTTTCAAAAAGTAATAATTAATCAATCACTTAATTTTATTCTAAATTCAAGGAATCATTTGGTATTGGAGAAATTGTTGGTATTGGAGAATTAGATTATTAAATAATAATAATAATAATGTAGTATGAAATATGTTTTTTTAAAAAAAGATAAAAATCCAAAGATTTAGAAAACTCGTTTTTATTTATGTACTAAAAAGTAGAAAAAATATTCTAATGAATAATATGGCTATCGTCACTAAAATTGAAGAAGCATCCAGAACTGCTAACAATACAATAGGGAAATAATTCTATAATGACGATTAGAAGAAAATGTTTAAACATTCATTCAAATATATTATAAACTAATCATCTCAAGTGATCATTTAGTTTGCTGAGACTATAATTAAGGATAAAAACGCTAAAACATTTTGTTGCTTCTAATGACATTTGTCATAGACATGCCCACTGACTTTAGAAGTCAGGGATTTTAAGCCAAAGATGTGTCTCTCCAAGAGTACGACTTAGCTACTCACGTGTCACAACTCTTCTTACGAGGGTACGATCACTCCTGATCAAGTACCCCCAGTGGCATTACTCTCGACATAGAGGACTTTGTGACCACGACAGATTTATACGTTCGCTAGTCACCATCACACACGGAGAGAACTCGAAACGCAAAGGACGCCAATCCAACGCCCTACCAACCAGGCTACCCGGCTGCACTGAAGTATAATTTCATACTCATGATTGCAGTTAATTATCTGACTTAAAAGTTGTGCTGTTTTAATTGCTTTGCTTAAGTTTTGTTTATTGTGTAATGGGATCTTTTTAAGGGGCTATGGTATCATAGAGCTATTAAAACGTAAACACCAAGCTCATCGATTTTTTAAATTTCATTATATTGTAACTTGTAAATTGCACAGATAACTAAGGGAATCCTTCGTTGTTTTGCTTTCAACATCGGAAAAAAGTCACGTGATTAAATATTTAATGCAACAATGAAAAGGGCCAAAATTTCAGGGTAACAATGGAATCTATTAGTGGAAGTGAGGTGACGGAAGAATATATTTGAAAAAATTGCTAGAATGCGGGAAAAATTAGAATGACTATTAAATTTGTAAATTTAATAGTTTCCAATTTTTTAAATCTTAAAACATTATAGAATTTATTTCTGTTCGATAATATTTTTAGAACTTATTGCCGAAGGCGCTAATAATCAGCTAAATTCTTAATTAATGACGATGATTCCGAGAAATCATTCCAAGGTGCACATTTTCACACTGCTGTGAACTAGGTTTAGTAGCTCTAGTTCAAACAGTCTGACATGTAGAGCTCCAATACAAATCCAATTCATCTTTTTTAGTAGTAGAGATAATGACATTAAAGAATTTAGATGGATGATGGAGATGGATGTAACAGTAGATGATACTCCATAATAAAAAGGCAAATCAAGGAATATAGTACAGAAAGGTTGGGAACCACACGCACACACACATGCACACACACACACACTTCCTGATTTTAACATGAACCCTCTTTTGTATTTTGATTATTCCAATCATCTTCTTTCAGAGCTCTTATGCGCAATATATAGTGTTGGGGAGGCAGGAGATTTTAATTGTTTTTGCTGTATATTTTCAGGGTGATTTGTGCTTACAGTTGATTGAAAAGAATCTATGCAAAATCGAAATAATCCTTTTACATTCAGAGCATTATTCTTAATTTTTATTTAGATTTTTTTCATTTTGTTAATTATAAACTGTCAGATTAGAGAGGTTTATTTAAAAAAACCCTGGACTTAGTTGGCTTATTGTCATGTCTAAAACCTCGTAAAAAGTTCCTATTAAACTATTTAGATAATGGTAAAAATGTTGATGCTGATGCGAACTCTCTTATAGGCGAAACACAATTTATTGTTTTATTATTTTAATTTGTCTTAATATTCGCTACGTAAAAACTGCTTATATTGAAATCAAATTAAAATCATTGAATGATATTTTTTTTGAAAGTTAGGGAATGTATAGAAGACCTAATGGTGGCACTGCATAAGGACTCTTATCAGGCCTTGCATGTGATTTATTCTTACTCGAAAGTTGCTATTTATTTTGAAAGGTTTACTGCTAAAAACTCTCGAGTTAAAAATGATTAGCTATTTATTTTGGAGCAAAATTCCCAAACCAATATTTTATCTTAACTATAAATTATTTAGGGTTACTCAAGGGAAGGACTGTACAAGAGAGATTTCTGATTTATAGCTTACAGCAGAGTTAGTAATGAAGCAATCAATACTGGCAAAAATATGGAAGTTTGTTTATGAACTGAAAACGCAATGACTGATAGGGACTTTTCAAAATAGAATAAATGTCGTCTTTTTGATGGGGTGTAAATATGGAAATTAAAAATTAATTTTTCGAAAGATAGATGAAAGTGATATTTTAGTATCCAAGGAGTAATTAAGTAAATAGGAACAAAAAAAAATACTGGAGATGTACTAATGATTAATATTTATTTTAGAACCTTTTCAGCAAATTGTTTTAATTCAAGCGTATATGATTAAAAATCTTTTGTGATGCTAAGAAATTTTCGATAATCTCTCAATTTTCTTTCTTTCTGTATCTGAGTGAAATATGCTTCTTTAATGATTAATTTTTAAATAATCATTATTTTAAACAGACCGACTTCTACATAAACATATTTCGCCTGAATTTTGATGATGAAATAGAAGAAAGCTTTCCCTCATTTTTAGATAAATACAATGATGGAAGTTAAAATCCCTCATCCTTTGAATTTTGCATGTTTCGTAGGCGTTAGGGTGTCTACTATTTTTTGCTCTTATCTGTGCTATTAATAAAGATGAATGCTAAGATAAAGATGAATGCTATAAAGATTAATAAAGATGTGTGCTAGTGTTTTGAAGATTACGCTGTTAGACTTAGAGCCCAACATACATATATAAGTTTTGGAGGCTGAGCATGTGTAAGCTTGAAACATCTTTTTTAAATTTTAGAAGTACAATCAATTAAAAATAAATCAAAATTTTGATGTTTTCCAACTATAATTTCCCTAAATATAACAGAACAAAAATGATTTCTTAAAGAACCTTAAAGCTCAAAAAATTATCTTTACAATTATATCATTTTTTATCATATAGTTAATTTTTTATTCTTAAGAATTAATAAAATATTTTAATTGTATTTTACAATATATTTAATTGTTGAAGTGATGATTAAATATTTTTATTATTGCTACAAATATTTTTCCTGACTTTTTTCCATTATTAATGTTCAAGCTATGGAAATTCAGCTTTATGTTTCCATGAAGGCAGTTTTCAGAATAAGGTATACTAATGATAAACTTTTTGTTTTACTTATATTTACAATTTTAACTTAAGAATAAATCAATGGCTGAACATCTTTAAAGTGCTCCACCTTTTCAAAGGTTATTGCTCTTCCCTATGATATAATTATAAATACAAAAATATAGACAGAAAATTAGGAAAATTCATGGCACAATAAATAGAACGATTAAGTCTTCTATAACAATAAGAGTTATATAAAAATCTGAAATTTAGAATGTTATCCTGAGAAAGTCATAAAAATCAAGTTACAAAAATATTTAATTGAAATTTTTAGCTACTATTTATCTCTGCAAATCAACTGGTCACCAAAGGTAGACTAGTGAGAAAAAAAGAAAGTGAACTTGAAATATCTTGAAAGTTATAGGATAGATTATACTAAAGGTTCCTTTTTAATTATGCCATGATTTCAAGGGACTTGACTCTACTAGGATGACTCATGAACGCTGTCTTTCACAATTTGATGCTAAAAAAATATTTTCTTAAGGAAAATCACGAATATTAAGTTTTCCATAAGATATTTACTTAGAAAAAACATAAACAATATTCCTGGAAAACCAGCTGGTTAGTTAAAAATAAATTTTGCCATTATGCATGTAAGCAGGAGGTGCTAGGAATCACAAAATTACAACTTATTACAAGATCAGAAAACATATCTAAAAAAATGCGACTGACATACAATCTTTTATAGCAAGTAACGTTATTTCAAGTTGTCCCTAAATTTTAACTGTAATTTATGTCTTGCATCATAGACAATTATCGATAAATCATTTTCTTTACGATAAGAGAAAAAAAATGAATATATATTAATAGGATGTGTTTTTATTGAGGCAAGTTGGAAAAGAAATTAAAATCAGAAAAGGGCGATAAAACAAAGCTTCAGGAAAAACAACCCAAAGAGTTAAGAAGAATGGCAGGCGGAAGGAAAATAAAACGCATCAATGGGTCGCTTGCAAATTGGAGTTGCAAAATTCCCAGTTTAGTTGGTGCTAAGTTTAAGTGGAGAGAACGTGGCTTTTCGCCTTCCGTTTTGTCACATGCCTAAGTGCAATGAATGAATTTCGATGCTCCAGTACCTGTCTTTTCTACCTGTTAAACCGTCTTCTTCTTTGTTTTTTCATTTTGATTGATCATTGAACTTTTAATGTGGAAAAAATAACCGATAAAAATAATAAATGGAAACATAAAATTCAAAAATAATTTCCAAGGATGTTGCAAAAGGAGTCACCGCAATTGCTTTCTTGGATTAACTTTAAATAGGAAGTGAAATTTTAATGCCTCTAGTGTGCAGTTTAACATCACCCAAGGGAAAAAGGTGCAGGTTAATAATGAAAGAGTGTGTAGAAGAATCTATATTTTCATCTTTTTGTTTTCACTTCATATGGAACCATGTTATTATTTAAACAATCCATACAATCCATACACATACATTATTTAAACAATCCATACACATAAAGCGTTAACGTCCATGGCCCAGATGTCACTGCGAATGTCACCCAGATGTCATTGCGATCATTGTACGAAAAACTTCAAATTGCTTCTTTGAGTGTTTTTACATCTGTGCTAGATTCAATGTTTCGCTAAATAATGGAATCTGTATTAATGTTATTAGAAATGCTTTGGAGAAGGCTAGCGTTTCCTTGAATCAGAGGAAACAAAATAAATAAAGAAAACGGAATTAAATAGAAAGTTTAACAAGGGCTAAAATAGGCTCAATTGCCGTCAAATGAAAAATTGCTATGATTTAAATAATCTATTCTAATTGTTTAAAAAGTCAATAATATAGGCGAAAAAGTTGGCCACCAAATACGGCTAGTTTTTTACTAAATTTCTACATTCGACCAACGCCTGTTCAAAAGACACTGCTGAGTTCACGGAAGGTTCGAAATGTATCCGATGAAAGTTCAAGGGAGCGTGGATTTTGCGTATGCCACTTTTGCCAGTCTAATCCGAATACAGGGGCGCACACTTGAGCGGGTACGAGAGGGGCTTAATTCATCAAAAGGAAAGGCAGCTGGCTGAGAAAATTATCCTCTGCTGGAGACAGAAGCCGACAGCCGTATTTGCGAAGCGTGCCTCCCCATCGATCGTCTGCAATTAATGAAGTGGAACATTTTAAGAGAATTTCACGAAGGTTTGCCTGCCTGCCTCTCGCGGATGAGGCGCGGCGAACAAAATAAAAAAAGCAACAACTGTGAAATGGAATGCGACTGGGATGTTTATGGAATGATAAGAGGAGATGAGAAAGGGGGAACAAGCAAAAAAAAAAAAAAAAAAAAAGGAAGAACTGTAATTTTGTAGCGGAGTCTTTTTTTAAAGTTTTTCTTTATCTTTTAAAAATCGCAGTATGAAAGTCTAGTCTTAATAAAAAAATGGCGATTATTGATTAAATATGAAAGGTCATATAAAAGTAAAAACAGAAAAAAATTTAATGATTAAGAACAAAAAATATAAAAAAAATTAAATAAAACCATTTCAAAAATAAAATAACATAAAAAAACGATCGAGAACTTTTTTTAGAAAATAAATTTTTAATAAAAATATTAAAATAAATATAAAAATAGA
>JAPMOR010004806.1:2882-35799 GCA_026543865.1 Argiope aurantia
CATTTACATTTCAAACTTGGCTCAACTCTTCACTCGACTTATTTATCAGACCACAGAATTAATCATAAACTCAGAAAGAATGTCCATCATTGATTCTCAAAAATAAATATCGATCTTCGTCATAACAAGTTCTTAAAACGTAAATTTTAAAGCTCGATTCTCTTTCATTCGAAATCGAAATATGCATTAATTTCTTTTATTTTAAAAGGAGATGAGCCACAGATGGACACTTCCACTTAACATATAAGGAATGGTATTAATAAGCAGGATACAAGGATTCTTAAGGCGAAACAGCATTCTTCGTGTCACAGCTGTGACCATAAACCCACAGATTCAGAGGCAGCATAATGAATGCTAAAACAGCCGACATAGCAGATAATATTACACTTTAAAAGAAAAAAATTATAAATATTATCTCAAAAAATGACAAGAAAGAATTGTTTATGTTAATTTTCTGTTTAATGCGCGTAATTTATTCAAATTGAAATAAATTTATTTCTAATTTGCCATAGGGTTCGCTGTCTTTAGTTTCACGATCAAATTTATTATCTGTTGCAGGTTTAAGAACCACAAAAATCGAATATAGATGGCTACTTATCAAAGCAAGATCAGATATGTGACTATATTTTCTTGTTTTTTTCAATGGGAAATGTTTTCTTTAAATATTTCAGTTATCATGTTAACACAGTTATGTTAAAAGTTATGATTCTGATTTCAGTAATGCGAGTAAAGAATTTCAGTTTTTGAAATATCTCCATTATCAATATGATACATAGATATCTTTTGTTCAATGCAGTGCAAATTTTTTTTCTATGAACCCTGTGTTCGATATTGAAATACTTTTGACATTGCATTAATGCCATGAAAGCTAATATCTATGCTATAGGCTTTTTACTTGCATATCTGTGATGTTAGCTTACTTACGGCGTTTATGTGTTTTGGGATTTTTTTTTGTGTCTGCATAAACTTTGATAATAACATCATAATGATAAAACATTTTTCGATTTTCATCTGTTGTGTGATTAGTCGCTTCTTGACACAAACAAAAATGCTGTAATACGCTATTCTCCATGGCATTTTGTATGTTGAGCCATGGCGTGAATTTTTTGTTTTAACGCTCTGCAAGATATAAATGATCTATTCGATTAAGGTAAGTAATTACGTTAAAAAGTCGATATTTTTGTGAAATTACGATTTTTTTTATTTGCATTTATATCGTGCATTTTGCATTTGTTTGCATTTTAATGCTATTTTGCATTTGTTTCCGCAAATTACAATCTTTGGTGGAATTTTCCTACAAAAACAGCATAAATTAAAATCTAAAGCATATTTTTTGTTCAAATTTGGTATAATAATTTCTCAATACGTTCTGGGGTTCCTAAACTTAAAAATAATTAATCTGTTCATTCAGAAATATTTTATAGTTATTTGAAAGCCATATAGTGTAAACAAAATTGTAAATTCCATGTCATTTATCAGTTGAACTAGATAATATATTTTTAAAGTTTTCTGCAAATCATGTCATAAACCTCTAAATTAGAAGATTTTCGCTTTACACCTCTTTTTGACTTGCGCCACCACCAAAAAAGGCCCTTTTTTTAAATTTTCAAAATTTTTTTTATTACTTAACTGATATATTTTGGTTCCATAAATACTTTTTCAATATTTGTATGCAAAAAATTCAACCCTAACATAGATATATGCCTTAAAATGTTTTACAAATTATAATTACTTTGTATCTTTTTCGAATGCCAGTTGAGGAGCTTTGCCATTATTCTAAATATTTCAGAATTTATAATGACGACTTAACTATTAAGCCCTCCTCAAATCGCTGCAAATGATCGTAATGTGCTCTGATGAACAAGAAGTCATCGTATCCACATTTCGAGGAGTCGAAAACTTTGAAAGCTATTAGAACAGGATGGACAAGAAAGTACATGCATTCCGTAGCATGAAACTCACTAAATTTATAATTTAAATTTAGTGTGTAGAGAAACTGATATCATTTATAACATGATCATAACTTCTCTCTGTAACATTGTAATAATCTGTGTAACATTTATTATTGAATTGCGTTTAGATTAAATTGAAAAGATAATTAGCATTTCATTACTCCTAATGTTTCAAAATGTCCTCCCGACCAATTCTTAAAACGCTAAGAAATTAATTTTATAATTTATATCGTTAAATATAAACTAAGAAAATGTAATTTGAAATAAGGGCATTTTTAATGTTTTCATGAGTTAGGATGAGAAACGATTTTAAGGAATTCGATTACTTGAGGGTTAAAGACAATTTTAGCAACCTTAGAATAGTAGGAAAGTAAACAGGGTACAATGATCATCAGTCGGAGATATATAATTCTTGCAATGAAGTTAGAAAATTAATATTCAGAACTTAGAGCTTAGCCATAAAAACTGCTCCATAAGAATTATTTTTGGCCAAACAATGCATACTATTTCCCCCCCCCCCCAATTTCCCCATTTTGAAGGGTTTTTTGATATTAATATTTTGATTTTTAGGCTCCAAGTCATAAGTAAAATAATATTTTATTAGTATCTAAATGGAAAATTATTGTTTGACATCGTACATGCAAACAAAAGAAGATAATAGAGTTAAAGAAATTTGAACTTGCATTCCGACATATCGTAGCACGATAATGTTTTAATTCTTCTTTATTCTGTTTTTAAAATAGTCTTGATTATAAAGCAGCAATAACGTACTTATAAAAAATATAATTAATATCGTCTCAATACGCGTGCATTAATGCAGTTACTGAAGCAATGAAAAGTATTGTAAATGAAAAGTATTTTTTTTAAATATTAAAAGTAGGGAAAATGATTGCATCGAATTAAAACTGATATCAACACAGAAGTTGATTTTTTAAAATTTTAAAGAGTTGTAAAAATGATCTTTCTGCGACAGTGTGTTTCAAAGTTAATGACAAAAAATTTCGATTGATTTTTAATTTAAATACAATTAAAATTTGAAAAAAATCCTTCCTTGGTGAGCTTTTATAGTGAGTTTTTACCCAAGAAATAAGTATATGCCAATTTTGATAGTTGATGGTCTGTAGAACGATTTGAACGGTATTTACAACTTGTCGTATCAAATAATTTGCTGATAGATGATGATGGCCTATAAACATTATCATGCTGTTATATAAATAAAATTAATAGATTTACAGTACTGGCACAATTATTATGGAATTTTGATAAAAATAATTTTTGTGCAAAAATGTCTTGCAAACAATTTTATTAAGTAACCCTTTATTTACTTTACCACACCAGTACCAAACAAATATTTATTAGTTATTTTAAGTGGATTTTAGTCTTATATGGGAGTGTCTGGCAATACAGTGAAAAAATGTCTGACAACACAGAAACAATCACTGCATTGTCTGGACAGAGCTCAGTAATAGTCTGGCATTTGCGAGGAGACGTGTGTGTTTATTGCGTCTTCTACCTGTCATTTGGATGTGATCACTTTAGTTCTGTAAACTTATGCATCTAATTTTAATGCCGACTTTGTTTTATTCAGATTTTCTAATTTGTTTAGGCAATTGAGCAGACATGGGTAAAGTTCGCGATTTGAGTCCTCGCAAAGTAGGACAGATTAGTGTTTTATTGCAAGGAACCACATTAAAACAGAAAGAAATAGCAAAGAAACTTAATGTTTCAACTCAAAAAATCAGCAATATCAAGAAGAAAGTGGAAGATGGCCACAGTTTGGCATGAAAGAGAGTTGGAAAATGTGGTAGACTCAAGAAAACAACGCCGAGAATGTACAGAAAAATGATTAAAATGGCAATTAAGAACAAAAGAGCATCTTGTAGAATGATTTCAAACCAACTTGCAGCAGAAGGCATTACCTTTGCTCGCAGAACAGTAAATAAGAGACTATTGGAAGGTGGACTAAAAGCATATCGCCCCAGAAAAAAGTCTCACCTGATTGACAAGATGAAACAGGCACGTAAGGCCTGGGCAGACGCTCACGTTGACTGGACATCTGAGCAATGGGAGAAGGCAAGAGTTTAAAATATTCATGTAAAAACTTAATAAACATAAATGATTAAAGTTAACCAAAATTTTAAACTTTACTTCCAATTTAAATGCTTACAGACTTTCACATCATTAAGTCTACTCATTATTCTATAGCTTCTGTCACTTTCTTCAACTTTTGACACCTTATTTTTGTGTTCTGTAGTGTTGCAGGTTGTGTTCTCTGACGAGTCTACCATTTCAGTGCTTGATGGTCGTGTGCAGAGTGTAAGAAGGCGATCAGGTGAGGAATTTACAGCGGAATGTTTCAAGAAGACTGTAAAATTCCCCCAGAAGGTCATTGTCTGGGGAGCCATTTCTGTGCATGGAACAAGTCGTTTGAAGATTGTCGATGGCACCATGGACCAGTATAAGTTCGTAGAAGTACTACAAAGACGTTTGCCACCTCAAACAAAGGATTGATTTGAGGATGGACCTTGGATTTTTCAACAGAACTCAGCCCCGTGTCACACGGCAAGATCAGTGAAGACCTGGTTTGAAGAAAATGGAGTAGAGGTGCTCTCTTGGCCTGGAAATTCCCCAGATAGGAATCCGATTGAGAGTTTATGGTCTGTATTGAAAGATGAAATACATGAAGTTACCATAACGACCAAAATAGAACTCATACAACGTCTTATCAAAGTATGGTTTCATTCAAGTAGAATCAAGGAATTGTGCAGAAAACTGATCACTGGAATGCTCAGACGTGTTAACCTCTAGCTTATGGCTGGTACAACAGTTGTACCAGATTTTTTTTTACCTTTCCTTACGGCTCGGTACAAACGCTGTACCAGTAACGAGTTTGAATTTCGTACCCGCACTTGAACTTGCCAGCTGAATCCTAATTGCCTCTTAAAATCGCTTCTCTTTTGTGTAGCACCCCTTAGGGTCAGGAGATTTCGTCCAGCAGTTGTTATTATCATTTGTTGGTGCTAGTGAATCTTGTGAACCCTGCTTTGGCGGCATTTTGTTTAAGTAACATTCCTAAGAGGTATGGAATGAGTTTGCATAATTTCATTTGTGGGAAATACTCATTGTAAACTTTCGTCTTTCCCTCTGTTTCTTAATTTTTTAATTTTATAAATTCCTTAATATCGTAACTTAATATAATTTTGTAACTTTATAATAATATGCGGTTATAATCGGGCCCATCTATTTATCTAAATATTTGAACCAATAATTTACTTGAAAGAATTTACTAATCATTTGAACAAAAAGAATTTCTGATGGAATGGTATTATGAAGGTAATCGGCACTCTAGACAAATTGTTTGCAAAAAAAGTAAATAGAACCTCGGTTTTTTTTTTACTCTGTTAATACATTTTACATTGAAAAGTGACAAAACACTTTGTTTTGTCTTCATGCTTACCCCTTCCCCTCTTACTGGAGCCTTGGGCATATACACTTCCCAGTCACTAATGTTTTAGTCTAACACAGTATTAAAACGACCTACAGTTTTTTCCAGCCTTAAAATTTAATACTTCAACTGGATATATTCCTGCTAAAAATATATTTTGGTTTTGATTTTTAAATAAGCTGTCGGTTTTACCATTAATTTTCATAATTTATGGAATCGATTGATTTAATAATTTATAACTAATCATTTATTAAAAGTTATAATTCTACTTGAAAATATTGAAGGAGATTGTTAAAATCTATCAAAAAGTAATAATTAGTAGTTCTTCAATATCAGAAGAGAAATATTAAAATCTATATACCTTCATTTAATCCACTAGAAGTTACTAGGGACTTAAATTATTCCAGAAATATTTGTATTGAAATAAAATAAAGTAGATGCATAAAAAAGTCAGGAATTCTAGATTTAATTTTAAGCATTTCTAAATGATAATCTAAATCAGCTGCTAGCAAAACTTGTATTTAATAAAGAATGCTGATCATTTAGAATGCCAGATATATTGTTTTAAGTTTTTTTAAAAGTTTTTTGCTAACTAATTTTTAACGTAATATTATCGCAATGTAATCTTATGTATCGAATTTTAAGTAAACCATATCTAATCTTACACTTTTTAAAAATTAATTGCCTTAAATCTGGTGATAACCTACATATTAATAATTTTTTCTGCAGAAAAATAATTTTTTTGTTATAATTCAGGTATTTATTGTCTGCAAAATTGAGCATAGTTTTCAAAATTACTACACTGCAATGAGTAATTGAAATTCTTAGCAAAAAAAGAAAAAAAAAATCAATATAAATTGTAAGAATCGACAATAGAATAGGAAAACGTTACTAGTAATTATATTAAAAACCTTTCGAACTATATTAGGAATAAAAATTATATTCGATTTCGTTACATTTTATTAAAATTGGCGAGTTAAAATTATAAAAATAAAATAAAATTCACAATGCTGTGTTCAAGCGTTGTCAGCGAAATTCACAGCTTCAAGAATGCGCGAGAAATTGATTTAATTTTAAATATAATTGAAAAATTGTAAAATTATTGTTTAACGTACTAAACTATTCAGCAGATATCGTATTGGCAATTAATTTAGTATCACGATATTTAATGCAATATTTTCTCCTGCAGAATTGCTGGAATAATTTTCAGGGAAAAAAATAAAATAAAACTGAGATTAAAAGCCTTCTGTAGGGTTCGGACGAAATAAAACCGCAAAAAAAAAGAAAAGAAAAAAAAAAGTTATTTTTAACAAACGCCTTTAAAAGAAGGGGAAAGCATCTTCTAGTTTATCTCACTGAATGCCCGCATTCAAAGTAACTTTTTCGAGTTTGGGTGGACGAAGCTTAAAGGTTAAAGTACTTGTTAATGCAAAGGGTGGTTGTTGTTTACTATTGACGTACTCACTATTTGTGAATAAAATTGATTTGCATCACTTTTGTTTGCTTAAATGTCGCTTTTGTAGAAAAATCATTTTTTTTTCTTCAAAAATCCATAATAATTGTGCCAGTACTGTATAATGTTGAAAATCCTTTTTGAAATTGTTTTTTTCTCTCTATGATGAGCTATAAAAATTAACTTTAACGACAGCAAAATGATGTATTAATTCTTAAAATTGCATACCTAATTTATTCTATAAATTTATTTGAAAAATTAACAAATTAATAACTTTTAATTGAAAGTAAAATATATAGATACCTCAAGGACAGATCTCCGTTGCAGAAATAAGTGAAAGCATTTGACAGCACTTCGCTTGGACAACACGATAGGATGAGTATTACAACTGCTCTTTATTGCTCTTACTTGCTCTTTATTAATAGCTTGACTTCTCACCAAGATATAAGCAGCCAAAGGTTTAATGAAAAATTGAATTACCATGACTAGTACTATACTATTTGGATTCTTGAAGTGGTTTTTCACCTGCAAAATTGATGGCAATTGCTCTTCATGAGGATTTATAGTTAAAAATTGAAAATTTATTTCAATTATGTTATGATTTCTCCGTAATTTTTGTTTTCTTTGTCAAATTTTTTTTTATAAAATGAAATAAATGTAGCAGTATTTTGACAAGCGTAGCACTTTTTCTCTTTGGGATATCTACATAATTTCGCTTCTACGTCGCTAAATCTACTTCCACGTATTTTACATTCCACATATGACATATACATACACATATTCATAATTAGAAAAAACTGAAAAGTAACTTTTACATTAAAATGTACCCTTAAACAATCATTAATTAGTTTATAAGAGTTTTGATTATTTTTGCTTATTTCTCTTTAATAATAATAATAATAATATATATATACTAGCTGACCCGGCAAACGTTGTTCTGCCTTATAAATTATTTCTATTGAATATTTTGGTTGTTAATGAATGCATTGTAAGTGTTGGGGTTGGGATCTATGACAGAAAGAGGAATGGAGCGCTGTAGATGATAATCGCCGATAAAAACAAAAACAAAAAAAACACCAACCATTGTATTTCATTAACATAACGAACATATACATTGTTTGATCTCTTAAAAGTTAAACGTAAAGTGAAAAGAGTAATATATTTTTTATTCTAAAGTATAAAAATGAAATAAAGAAAATCAATATTCATTTCAAAGAGCAATTGAGTATACGATATTTTTTCTCAGTCCGTTTTTAGCCAACACAAATAGGCTCGATAGTTTGCCCACGCGGGAACATGCCAAGTGTGAAAAACATGGTGTGCTTCGTTTGGTCTTGCGACTTATTGAATGTGAATCTAATGGGAAATTGAACGCGTTTGAATTCGATTGCCACGTCTCAGAGAATCATTGGAATTCGTGGCAACAAAACATTTTCGGCTCGGAATTTACCATTCAAAATGGTGGCTTCGATAACGTTTTTCATCAATTTTTTAATGACAAATCGCGTGTCATTGCACAGCCATGGTGGGTTCAAATTCCGAAGTAAAATAACCTTCGATCCATTATTCAGTCGTAGAAGATGTGGTGACATGCCTGGCAAATCCAGTTAGTTCAAAAACTCAGTTGGATAATTTACTGCTTCGTTAGCATCGCAAATTGTATCGATCAATTTGTATGATACCATGTCACCTGGCAACGACTGCTGTATCTTGAAGTTTAAATCGTCAACGTCCACAATTTTTTCTGCCAAAATGGCCCTTTCTGCCAGCCACGCATGATTTATGTATTATGTGCGTACATCGGGAAATATGCGGTTAATGAAAGCATTTTGCGAATCAACGATAGTGCAGAAATTAGTGGGTAATTTTATGCATCCAGTATTTTATTAGACAGCAACTTTTCCATCGCCGATATCTAACAATTGGTCCTAGAATGTGTCAACAGATAGATCTTGTAGCATTTGGACGCGCGTGTTTATTTTTAGCTGGACTGTTTCAACATTACGTCATAGTGACGATGATTTCAGGCAAGCGTTGATCTCCTCAGTGTACGGTGAACGTGGATAGGAACACCCTAATTACCTAGCGTTGTGAAATATACTTTACGACCTATTCTCACACCTACCAAATACACATAAAAAATTTAATGAAAATCGGTCGAGGCGTTTCGGAGGAGTACGAACACAAACAAAGTGACATGAGAGTTTATATATATGTATATATATAAATTTGTTGTTATTATTATTAATGAATACATGAATTCTCAACTGATAAAAAGAACATTTCTGCACTTCAATAAACATACTTAAAATAGTTTTAAACATTACAATTGAATAATTTGTTTTTGTATTTCTAGGAAAAATAATATAATACAGTAATAATAATAAATCATAGGAAAAAGGAACAAATATGCTTTTCATCTTTTAAATCGAACTAGATATATGAATTTAAATTCTATTAGAGATTGAAGATAATTTTATACGAATTCACTGAAGAATTATTTAAGTATCTTTAGAAATAAGGTGTTCGTTTTCTTTTCAATCATTCTTGTGTTGCTAAAGTCTATGACAGCTGAATACGGTATTGGTAATGACGGTGCCGATGGTATCGACGGTATTGAGAAAACCACTATATGCTTCACTGCGCCAAACTTGTTAGTCCAATTAATGTATCTAATAATGGTGGTATATTTGTAGAGAAATTAGTTTTACGATTTTACTATTATTTATTTTTACACTAATGATCGAAATTGTTTAAAAATGTATTTATAATTAGTTAAATTCAGAGGTTTCTTTCTAAAACCACTGAGCTGCGTAGATATATATATTATACATTTCGTATTTATCATGGGCATTTGTAGCTTTTCACAATCTGCGAAGCTATCTCTGATAATAGTTTGTGAACAGCACTTTATTTTGAATAATTATAGGACCTAAATATAACAAGATATGCTCAGCGAAAACAATACTAAATCGATTTAAAATACTAATCAATAAATTTTTAAATTATGTATTAAGGTTATTTATATGCAACACAGCCACATTTATTTAGATGCAATTATTTATATACCTTTGACAGCTATTTAATTCCTCTTGTTTAAAAATTTTAATTATGATCTCTATACCGGTACAACTCACTTTCGGCAAATACCTAATCATCATCAGAATAAATAACAACACACACTGGAATTATTACATGCAAAGTTTGGAGCAAACTTTCAAACACTAGCATAATTATCTAATTCATTTGCGAAAAATCGTTCTTCTCTTTAAATCAATATATTTCGTTTTTAACAATGTTTTTTGTCAAGAGAGCAATCCAAACTGAAAATTTACACAATAAAATCATCAGAGAAATGAAAAGCAGTTTATTTACCCGAGTCCAAGTGATTTCAGTGCCAATAGCAGGTGCAATTATAATTAACAAAATTAGAAATAAACTTTCGAAAACTGGCTCCATTGCTTGATTCGTATGCAAAAAATCGTATTCGAATGCTTCGGAATCATTTTTTAAATAACAGAAATAATTTTTCATTTCAGTTACCCTACCAAGTGTAGGTGCTTTAGTATTGATGTGAAACACAATCATATTATCTGCCATTTCTAATAAGGTACCATATGCATAAATGCATTAACTGCCATTAAATTTTAATGAAAGGGCAACATGCACTTTTAAAGTGATCGAACCGAAAAAAATCTTATCACTAAGACATGATGCATTATTGCAGGATAAGAGTGTTATCGGATCTTATTAAAGAATCTGTCAGTTAGCTCTAAGTTTTATGACTACTACGGGTGGTCTATCCATAAAACAAATCAAATTTAATGATTACAAACGACGCGTGACTCATCCAGAACAATACGTATATTCTAAAACGATGATGAAACTTATAAACGTTGGAATTCTTGGTGAATTATACGTGTATTTTTCGACTGAAATATTTGCGGGATAAATTAGAACATAGATGGATAAATTTTACTAAAATAATTTTTTAAAAATGGCTTTTAAAGTTTAGAAATTTGTAAAGAATTTAAAATATGCTTATTTGAATTATTTTCTACATTTCAGTCTTTAATTTATAATTAATTAAAAAAAATATGAAATGCAATAAAAATTGTTTCTCAAACTCATTACTAGATGGCGCCAAAAATGGGGATTTTTATCAATCAGTCCATTAATTGATAAATAAATTCTCAAACTACTACATTAGTTTATTATCGTCAAGAAATACAACATTTCAAAACTCTAGTACATAAAGAAGTGAAGAATTAATTACAAAATTTCATCTTATCTTATAACAAATTAAGTTGAATAAAAGTGTATAAAGTTGTTAATTTTTTTTTTGGAAGAATAGAAAAAATATCAGGAGACTATATAATCTTTATAGGGTTGAAACAGAATGATCGAGCCACTAAAATATCTGGACAATGCCAATAGTTTGCAAAATTTCTGAATTGCTTTAAAATGCTTTTTTTTTCCGAGTACAAAACAATGAGAATTTGATAATCATTCATAAGTGTTATTGACACTAGTATAGCAAAAATTAATGCTATTTTTTACTATGTTGTAAATGAAACATAAATAGAGAAAGTATTCTAATCGTGAAAAACATTCGACTTCGAGAGTTTGATGGAAATACTATTTTTGGCATTGTATCTCCTAGGCTGTAAACACGATAATGAAAAGCGGAGAATTTAATTTGATACATGACATTTTCACTATAATTGTCAATTTATATCAGATTTTGGAAGGAAAAGTCCAGCGCAAAATTTATCTCTGCTCTTCTGTGTAGATTTTAGCTCGATAATTCAAATATACAAAAATTGCTAGAATGCTAGATTTTGGATAGGGTTTGATTTATAGAATTGTTGAACTATGTCATTTTTTGACCGTCTGTTGGTCTTTTTTTCTAATGTATGTGAAAGAGGTAACTCAAGGTCATAGAAAGCTGCATGAATGAAATTTGTTATCAGATCTTGATAATGAAATCATAGATAAGCCTCGAATTTTGGATCCAATCATTGATTAAAAAGAGGTGCAAAATTCAAACCTGATTCTTTTTTTCTGTAATATGAATTTTGACGTATTTTATCAATAATGTCTCAAAATATTAATTCTTAAAAAGGATTCTAACATCATCTGGAAATTTCAAAGAATTGTCTTTTCTATGATACTCATTTCATTTGCCGTACATTTTTTTTTTTTTAGTTTTAATAACTCAAGAAAAAAATTGCATTCGGAAAAGTAATTCGATGCATAATTATTCATCTAATACAGGGACTAATACAAAAATAAATATATACAATCGTTTAAAGTTAAACTTCTCCGAAAAGTTAATCTGCATCTTCTTGCCACTCTGTAGGTAATTTTAAAAATCAAGATTAAAAATAAATAAATAAAATGTCAAAATAACGCACCGTCTTGAATTGTGCCAGAGAGGAGACATCTGAGTGCAAATGGTTAAAACATTGTTTGGTATATTTTATAACATCCCTTTTCATTATTTTGGCGAAATTCAAATCATTTTTATCGTTCCATTCAATATTTAATCACTTTTTTTTCTATTATTGTTAACCAAGATAGAATTTTTTTTGCTTAAGTTTTGAGTAGGTTACCGTTTAAAGCAAGGCTTCAATAAAGTTTTTCATTCCTTTAGTTGTGTAGTAATTTAAGACAAATATTAATTTCAAAGGTAAGCATCGATGAACTTTTTTTTAATAGTTTTTATGTTTCTAAATTTCATTTTCTTTTCCATGATATAGTTGGATGTGTAAAAATATATTATCGCTCTTGAAGTTTAAACTTTTATTTTCTTTTTGTAAAAAGAAAGTATCAATATATTTTTTATATAATCTGGAAACTGAGGATTACATTAATTGCAATAATATTTCAAAAAATTATGACATATTGTCGGTAATACACTGAAAACTCCGATGTTAAATGATTTCACTCATTATTCTTTTGTATTTTATTTTTCTATTCTTGAAGCAATTATTGGATTAATTAATTATTTTCAGCTTTATATTAAAGATGAACTTTTAAATGAGAGAATTAAGGAGACGCTCTGCATAAAATAGACAGTGCCGAGTTCAATATCTATCAAAATTTAATCGAACGTAAAATTTTATACTCGTGTAACAACCAGCTGGTCGTCAAAGGAGGCTATTAATAAAAATTAAACTTGTTAAGAAATATTTATCCCTTTTCCCTATCTATTTGTATCTAAGTATCATTTCCTTCACTCAATTCATTTGTTTATCCTCATTTATTTTTGTGGATGACAGCGCCAGAAATCCGATTCCATACAAATAAAAAGTAGTGAATGGGGATTAGCTTAAATTCAACAAGACTACATTTTATTTTTAATGATAACTCAATCACACTTTGTTCAGTAGCAGTCAGATGGATCAATGACCTAACATGAATCTTAAATCCTCGACATTATCATTTTGAAAATATTTACCAAATCCGTTGATAAGCTACTTACCGGTTCGCACCAGTTATCTTTGAAGCTGCAAAGCAGGAAATTGATATAAAAATACAAAAAAGTGAAAATTATTTAAAACTTTGCAGTTGCCCTGCGAAGAAATCGAGATTGCACTGGGTTCCGAGCACGAGTCACTAATTCACTATTTAACGAATAACCTTTCTCCCAATGAGTCCATCGAAGTGAAGCTTTACTGTATAAAATGATTTTTGGTGAATATGATGACTTTACAAAGAGGTTATGGTTTCTACGAGATGCAAATTATTTTTAAAGAATCTAATACATTTTTCTTAAGACAACCAAATTTCCTGCTAAGGGAGAAAATAATGTGTTTAAAATCTTGATAAATGAAATTTGAGGCTGAATGTTTATTTGGCTTTTAACCATGAACGGTGGGGAAACAAAGCAAAATTGAAAATAAAATAATAATGTACTATTGTCGTATTTGTTTTGGATAGTGTGTATTAGCACTTATGGTTGGTGATTAGAGTGTTATTTGTGATTAGAGGAAATATTTACCATATTTTGTATACAAGGAATAAAATCTGTATATTAGAATTTATAAATTGAAATGTTTATGAAGAAATACTTTTAATTCTTCTTAAAAGAGTTTTCAAAAAAAATTTTTTTGAACTTAATCTGTTCGTATTTGTAAAGATGGAATTTTTTGTTTTTACATTTTCATTCAATTCTCTACGAATGAAAGCCTTTTGAAATTTTGTGCACTTTTATGCTTTCGACTATATGCTATTTTTATATCTTTAGAACTTAGTTAATCTATATTAATCGCTGAATATTTATAAAATTGGATTATTATACACTTGGTTTTTGTTTGATAGTGGGTTGGAGAAAAAGAATGATTCCATTTAGTTTAGTTTAGTTATATTAACGTCCCGTTTGAAGCAACACTAGGGCTATTTTTGGGACGGACCTCGTAATTTTGAGCCGCGGTCAGATGACGAGGACGACACCTGAGCTGGCACCCCCCTCTCCGCACCACACCATACCAGTGGGAAGATTGATTCCATGCTTTCATGTTTGTAATCATGAATCATAAATTCATGACTACAAATGGAAAATAATTAAAATTAACAAAAAAAATCTGCTTTTTATTACATTTATAAAAATGTTTTTAGAAATTGCAATTATTCAGCTTATTTGTTTAAAAGATCACGTATATTTATATAAGTTAATTTACATACAAATATTTCAGCATTTAATCACTATTAGCAAATACAATGCGACTTATAAATACTTATACAAGTGTTTCTAAAAATTGCAAATATTTAGCTTGTTTGTTTAAAAGATCATGTATAATTATATTATTTGTATGCAAATATTTCAGTATTTAGTCTGGCAGAGCTTTTATATTCTTGTGAGTCTTATTGAACATTCTTTCTTATTATGTTTAAGTTTGCTTTGAAAAAAGGCGATTTAAGATTCGTAAAAGAATCACCTCATTTTTTTTGATTTACTGTCGGCTTTACCAGCTGTAAAAATTGTTATTCGATTCGCTTTTGTAATCTGTTTGAGACATCAATCCTGTCTGAGTAGCTTTTCGTAACATCTCAATTTAACTTTTATTATGTAACTTTTGCAACTTTCAAGGTGAAATAAGTGATGCTGTGAAGAACATCGGTCGATTCCTTGATTTATAAGTAATTTTACGGATGCTCTCTGTAAGGACTAGTTCTATTTTTAACTAAATAAATTTTATTTTTATTAATCATTTAATATTTGATCAGATATTATTTGCTAAGTTGTACATTTGTTACTGTGGGAAAACTGATTCAATTTAAATAAATAAAAACTTGAGGTTTTATTTCTGTAATTATTACAGTCAAGAGATTTTGCTTATAGAAAAGTCATAGACTGACTACTCCGACCAGACTGAAGGCACACGGAAAAACTTGAATGACCGGACAGCCGAGACAGCAACATTGGCGGGAATTGTGGTTGAGTCCTAAGGGTCATCACCAACCACGGTACAACCCTTCCCTAAGGAAGTACGTCCGGTCATCAATGGGAGGAGTCAGACTCCACCTTTTCGTATACCTACAGGATTGGCGAGAACCAACCACCATGCCGGAAGCTTCTCATCCTCAATGACGACGTGCTCCCCCGTGGGACATCGAACTACTAAAAGACGAATAAGTTCTTCATGGTTCTGGACAGATAAAAATCTGAGGGTGCAAAGTCCAAATTTTCTAGTGGGTGCATCAAAATTTCTTAACCGAATCTTTGAATATTTACACGAACGGGGAGGAAATAGCCAACATACGTAGAGAGACGTACTTAACGGAAAGGCAATCGCAGCATTGCAGAGGCCGAATTTCAAAACGGTATTTATTTTAAAAATATGCTTACATTAAAAAAGCCTTCTCGGAGAAACAGAATCGAAAAGAGGTAAACCTCTGGTTAAAGCGATATGTCTAATCACTATTAATATACAAATTTTGAAATTCCACTTTATTCATTTAAAATAATGTTAATTATTTTAATTCATATTTTAAAAATATATCTGATTAATCTTTTCGTTTTAATACAAATTACTTGCTAATAAGTAAAATTCCCGTCAATCTGGGACATTTAATTCATATTAAGAATTTTTATAGTACGGGGCAGACTGTTCAAGGCTATCCGAGGCAAACTAGGTCGTCTCCTTAGTGAGATGGATTCGAAAGAAAAATAATTTTAATTTTTTCATGCATAATTTAAAATGATAAAAGTATTCTTTGTAATTAATGCATGGCTAGAAATCAGAAGTTGCAGACGTTTCTATTAAGAATTAGAAATCCTTTGATAACTTTCGGAAGATATCGATAGCATATGAAGTGACGAATATTTAACTGATATCTTCAGCGAGCTGTCAGTATTTTAGCAAACTGCTATTCTATCGTTCACCTGCAAGAAAAGTGATACAATAAGTAACTTAAAAAAAAAATTCTTTTTGTGTATTATTTCGCTAATCGGTGTGATTGTTATGCATCTTTAATCAGGCAGAATGCATGAGTGTTTAATGTCTGGGTGACTGCTAGATGTCACTTTGTTACTATAGGAAATTCCTAGTGAAGGAACAAGAATAATGATATAAGTTCAGGTTAGCATCGTTTTCTTATCATTTGTTGCTTGAATCAAGAATAGTGTCACATTTTGAGGTAATATTCCTTTTTGTATTTCTGACAGTTTTCTCGAATATGTATTACATCTTGAATCGGGATTTGAAACTACGAGCTCTTTCTGATTTTTTTTTGATAAGAACTAAAATCTTTTTCTGTTGTTATAACTATTCATGGAAATTCGGAATATTTTTTGTGCGATTTTTTATGCGGTCCTATCTACCTCACAAAACAAGTTGGCCTATTGTTTCAATTTGTAGTAAAAAACACACCTTTTTTTCTACTGTAAAATTTTATATTTTTGAGTTATGATACTTTTTTGGAATGACTGATGGTAAATATGTAACAATATTATTTCAAACATGCTGAATTTATATAATTATTTCTCATTTCAAGGAACAATGGAAGTTATCTGAAGGCACTTCTGAGTCTTTCATAGAGTCTATTTTTTTTTATGCTAAAGCAAAAAGTTTTTTTTTTCACTTTTGTTTTAGTCAAATCGGACTTCTAGAATTAATTTCTAGAATCGCAGTCTAGAATTAACGTCATATACGTGCCATTTAAACACAGATTGTTTTCAGCTAGTTTGTAACATCATCTTTTTCTCCCCTCCTGAATTAAGCAGAATGGATTGCAAAACAGTCACAGCTCGATTGGTCTGTATTATGCATCAGTACGAATTGGCCCTATTCTTTTTTAAAAATAATTCTCCCCTTATCGAAAACCTTATAAACAGTTTGGAGTCATTTTTGCCTTAACTTATAGTATGAGTAATATTTATTTACAATAAATTAGTTATGATATGCATAAACATAATTCAAAATATAAGTTATATCATCTGAAGTGAATGCACAATATCAAACGTGTCGATTTAATCTAAAAATTGATATATATATACATAATTCTAGTGATTTATTTATTCGCCAGTTCGTCGTATATTTGAATTATATTCATGTGCATGCTATCAAATATACATACTTTTTTTGTTAATGTATTTTGCTTAAAATCTGAAATAATTCTGCAATTTCGAAGGTAAGATCACATACCAAATTTCATTTATCTAACCGAATGTATTTTTGAATTCTCGTATACACAGACAAATAGAAAAAAAAACTGAAAATTGATTTTTTTAAATTTTATTCAGAGAGGTTTAAAATTTAGTGATTTATAAAAATCTAGAGGCCGACTTTCTTTGACAATTACTGTCTCTTTCGACATTTCTTTTAGTGAAAAGGGAAAAAATATCACTTCTGGCGCATGTTGTCGATGAATATAAACAATGAATCGATGAACTAATTAAATTTTTCCCAGCAGCTATTTTTTCTTATTTATTAGCCTAACAAATATTCGAAATAAGGAATATGAAATATCGGTTTATAAATCATTTATAAACCTAAATGAATAAATGAAAATATTATTCTAAGTTTGAAATGAAACTTTTCGTAATTCATTTCATTATTACTCCAAGAAATAAAAAATATTGTTATTTGATAATGTTTTTAGAATCATTTGATGACATACGAAGAAGTACATGGCCGAAGCTCACACTACCTACAAACTAAACAACAACAACAACAAAAAACCAGATAAGAATATTACTAATCTTCAATTTTTTTTTTATTCCATTACAATAAACATTTTATCCATTCGGTAACTTAACATTTAGGGAACTGACAACTTGAAATTGACAACAATTTATTTCAACAGATTATTTCTTGGGAAAAACGGGATTTTTTTAAAATTCATTCTGAAAAAAAGAAATATACATACGACGAAGAGTTACTAAGAAATCATTTTTTTTCCACATAACTTTTTTATTCAGTTTATTCTTGAATCCCATCCTTGATGTCAATCAGTTTTCTTTTTCTGAATAATAAATTCTACAAAAAATCTCTATTATGTTTCGATCAATATTTCTAATAGTTTTTCTTTAAATATTTGCAATTGACGTCCGCTTGCTTCTAGCTTCAATACAATCTTTTAAATTAGCGTTATAGCGTGGCCCTGATGAGTCGACAGCTGATTTTCTATCCTTGACAGACAAGTGTATTTGCTGAGAGTGAGAGGGGATCGAGGAGAAATAACAAGATTGTTATAATTTTCTGAAGTCTGCAGCAATTTTCTTGCTTCTCATAGCATGTTATAAAGCAGAGAAATGCAGCGAGTCCTAGAAAACTTTCATTCATTTCTTTCTCCTTACTGATCAAAATAAAATCCATTAATTTATATTATACGATTCTGGCGTTTTACCCGTAAATTCGTTAAATCTAGACTATGGTAAAAGAAGAGCTACAAATGCAATTAATTATTCTTGAAATATAGCTTTCATTTCTTAAAAATAAATATTTTCATGGAATTTATAGTGTGGAAGATATTTTTACTGAAGTAGTCTTCTGAACTGGAAAACAACGTATGGGAGAGCTAATATACCTTGGATCATTTTTCTATTATTTTTGACAGGATTATTTTCCCTTCCTAACCCCAGATGGCAGAGCATTCCCATTGTTTTGAAAGTTATGCAGAAAAGATTTCTTGCTTGCTTGGCAGTCAAGAAAAGTAGACGTTCACGTGGAATGTGAGCGATCAATAACTCGTAAAGGAAAGTAGAGCAAAGTTATTTTAAAGATCACGTGGAAACCCAGCGAGTTTCTCCTGAAATTAGTAGTTTACAAAGAAATTACTTTTTATTGACTTTAAGAAATATTCGTAATCGTGATATTTAATTGCTTATCGGAAACTGTATAAAAATACGAATTGGCTCGAAGTGAATAAATGGGTGACTAGTGAAGAAAATTGTTTCCTGATTTTTCTTGATTAGAATCTTTTATTTTTTGCAACAGGAGCACAGGGTATGTGCTCACGAACAGTGCAGAAATACTTAGTTAGGGAAATGTTCCCTATATTCGATAATTATTGAATTAAAAACTAAACTAACAATTTATATTCTTTTACTTTAGTTGTAAGTATCTTATTTTAGCTAATATTTATTAGTTTTCCTTATTTTAAAAAATAAGGCAAAGGAAAAAAATTAAAAAAGATAACTATATTTGCATGCAGAGTAATCCATAGTCTTGTACCTTGAATCATACACTCGGTACTTTTCGGTTATCCGGGCGCAAATGTCGCCAATTGTGAACTAAACGCGATTTTGGCGGAATTCTACATTATTTGGCGATTTTTCGCTTGCGCCCGGCTAGCGGAAAAGCACCATACACTTTTGCATTTTGTTCATTTGTATAATGTAAACTGTTTACTTTTCTGTACTGTATATATATACATCTGAAATGATATTATTCCTGATTGCAAACACTATGATCAGGAAAAAGATCTAATCTGTACTATGTATTTTAGAGGTTTTAGAGAAGGTTTCAACACTGGTAGATATGAAAATTGTTACTTCTGACAGAGTTTTATTTCCTGGCCTTCTGTCGGATAATTTTGAATCTAGCCTTGTTGAAAGTAGTCCCAACTATTTTTTCATCTTTTTACTTGACAAGTCGAATTTCATTATTGGCCATTGCAAATGTATCACCAGATTTTTTTATTCTTTTCTTTATCTATCATTTGATCATCTTTGCTGCTCTGTTTATATATTATTCTTTCTATAAATACTCTTCTAGAATCATGCCAAGCCTCATGTTTGAAATTTTCTTTTACAGACTTATTAAAATCTCCCAAATGTCAAATTAATAAATATTTTTATCTTTTCCTTTAATTTTCAATATTTTCATTTTTTTCCTGTCTTGATCCTTGATAAGTATTATAACCTGTAAAAGACAACGATCCTTAACATCCTGTATCTCGAACGGCGATCCTTGGTACAGAATGTGGCAGTTAGCAGTTCTAACATATGCTAATTCTCATAAATTTTGTTCGAACTCATAAACAACATATACGTTTACTTATCAAATTATAATGCACACACTGAAATGTTTTGGAAATTTTCCAGTAGTTCAAGAAATGTAATTCTTTATACTTGAAGGATGCAGGAGGTTGGAATTGATAGCAGCATCCCTGTTATCCCTCGCTTCCAGATGAAGTTTCAGTAACAAAGCAGTTTCGATGAATTCTTTATACATTTTGTTATTTACTAAGTCGAAACAATTTCATGGCAGCAATCATAAACCAGATCTGAATGATACACAACTTGCATCTATAAATTACCAGTGAGTATTTTTGGCGACGACGAATAAACACACAACTTCATCTATTCAAAACCATAAATTTAATGAATAACACTTAAAGCACTTTTACTAATTTGTGCATCTATGATCAACCAAATCCAAAGCTTGAACTGCAGCATAATCAAATAGAAACGATAACATTGACAAAGTTCCATCCGACATTTATTTTAAATTATAATAACGTATTTTAATTGCTGTTGCCAACGTCACAGGTTTACTTTATTTGAGCTCCTATTGCCAATGCCACATATTGATTGAGATAGTTTTACTATTTGTTACAAGATGGCAGCTCATACCGAGATAAGATATAGTGATCCAGTGTGCAATAGTCTCTATTATTTGTTTGTGTGTAAAAGTAATTGTCCTTTATAGTTATTAAATGAGGTAACAGATACTTATTTAGAATGATTTTAAGGGTGCGAATATTTAAATTAAATAAATTTTACATATGCTTCGTCATTATGAAAAATGAAATTTATCTGAAACTATTTAACAATTTTATTCATTAAAATTACCTTTCTTATAGATACAACAATAGTAATTTATCATAGTAAAGGAATATTGGCTAAATGTTCTGCCGATAATTTTAATTGTTATATGAATATCTCTACATTATTCAACGACATTATTAGTATTACATTACAATTGAAATTTTTTTTCGTGACATCGAAAGCTTCTATGCAGTAAGATTCGTGTTCATAAACATTTTACGAAATATATATTTTTCAAGAAGTAGATTTTTTTTAATGTCAGTTTTAAAAAAAACTATTTAATCATGCTTTTTTCACTGTTTTCGCTGAAATTGCAAGAATTCATGTACTTAAAGGATTTGATTCTGTCTTTAATAATTTCTGTTTATTCATATTTAAAAAGATATCATAATATCATTTAATCGACCTTTTATTTTTTCAAAAATGACAAATGAAAGTGACAGTGCATCAAAAGCTAATAATAACCACGCATGTATGATATAATAAATGGTGGATTCTTGGTTCTGCATGACGTATTTGTGTTCCATAAAATCAAACAACTTTCATTTTAAAGAAAAAGTTTAATTGGTTAATATATCTACTATTGATATTTCAATCTAAATTCTATTAAAATATTTTCATCAGGAATAATTATAAATGGGATAAATTCTTAAAAGGTAACGAAAATTGTCTCCTATTAAAAAAACAAAGTCATTTTCCTTCAAGAAAGAAACCGACAATGTTTCTAATTTATTTTGCATTTCATATACAGGTTGATTCTAAGCTTATCATTCAAATTTCTTAGAGAGGTAGGGAATATCCCAGGAAATCGATTTCACACAAGGAAGATCTCAAACTTCATCTGCATCGATAAAATGGGCAAGTGAAGCGAACACAAGGAAACAGTAAGGTTAAATGGTAACGAATGCGACCTTTATTCCGACAGGTAAAGTACATTCGTTAAAGATAGGCGTTTCTCTATAGGTGCTCGAAATCGTGACCCTTTACACGAACACGAGATTCCCAGCGTCGCGGCATATTTTCGAATATTCAAATAACAATTTCATGGCACCGAATATTTTCAAAAATGTCTGGCATATCACGGACAATGGTGCGATATATCCGCCGAAGTATGTATTATCAACATGGCGGAACTCCAGACCATAGCACAATTGTTGAGCGTGAACAGAACGCTCGGAGCTAAATGGATCGGCAGAGGTGGACCGATCACTTGGCCACCCAGATCACCTGATTTAAAGGCATGGATTTCTTTTTGTGCTGGGCCATGAAATACCATGTGTACGAGACCCTTGTCGACTGTGAAATGGACAAGTAATGGCCTTTGCACAAATAATGGCCACCGCATTGTCCATGATATGTTAGGCGTTTTTGAAAATGCTCGTCGGTCAATGCAATTGCGCTGTGAATCCTGTGTTCGTGTCCCAGTTTTGAGCATTTACTGTAAACTTGTACTTTACCTTATTGGAATAAAAGCCGCATCCGTTACTACTTAACTATACCGAATGTTGTTTTGGGCTTACTTACCTATGTGAAATCGGTTTTCTGAACGCATTCCCTAACTTTTACTTTTTGAACGATAAGTTTTGAATCACTCTGTAGAATAAATTATTTATTCATTTTTTAAAACTAAATCACATTAAAATATAACGACTTTCTTCTTCATCTTTCATAATATAATTTTTCTGCACCTTCAACCATTTAACAAGCAAATAATATTTTGCTATGCATTTTATTCTATTTTCAATTGATTGCATTCAGGAACTTCATATACAGTGAATTTTCTCCCCCTTTACCAGGCTTATTCAGAACAGTTTTATCCATCACAAATGTCTGCAACTTCCCTGAAAACAATGAAAGAGTGAGAAAAAATTTCTTTAACATGTTGCAGAAGGATATCTGAAATATTATTTACCCTCGCAGCGTACATAATAGTTGCTCACCGAGCTTATCTTTGATCATATAAATAAATTGCAATCTGTAGCCCATTTCATTGTCATACGATGTGATTCTCACGTGCTTCTTTAGTTTTTTTCTACATTGTATACAAAAAAGATGTTGAAGCAGAGTCTCAGTCACATGTCAAAGAAATGAAAATCCAACAGGTAATTTCAGAAGATTTAGATAACTACATACAAAACATGCATCAATGTCTACGAACATTAGTCAGAGTTTCTAGTGAAAAATCAACTATATCACGAATGTTTCTCATGTGACCAAAAGAAGTTACAGAAGATAATGATTATGTTTTTGCTTACATTATTGTGCTAAGAAGTTTTTGCTATTTATCGTCTTTAAAAGTAAATTCCATCTATTTCTAACTAAGTATACATGCATGTTCGACTGAGATTATTTGTCATCAGTATGTTTATATATTATTCTTCTGTTTCTATTAATATGTAATGTTTTAATAAGAAACTTTTCTTAATCCAGCTATCCATAGTGCTAAGATTAAAATATATTATTTTCAGCTGTATTAGATTCAGATTCAAAATTGAATTTTGATTGAGTAGACTTTCCTTACTGTCTATATGAGTTAATCCAACCATGTTCAAAAAATAAGTAATGAATCATTGTATACAAGTAGAAATGTAACTTTTCGCAGCACTGACTTTGATCTCTATTTGTCTACTTTTCTCTTGCTGCTGTAAGTGATATTTTCAGCAAAGGTTTGAAAGGCGCTCACCTCATGTTCAAAATCTTTCCGGTGAGCATCATATCGTTATTCCAACAGACGAAATTATGACACATGTTTAAGAGAAAGGACATCAAAAGACGTTTATGACAGTATTCTTATATTGTCAAAATTTATCACTAGTCATTTATCATTCCCGGGCATAATTACTATATCGTGCTTACAATTGCTATATCTATTCTCTCTGGCGAATGTGACAAGCGTAAAAAAAAACTGTCCAGATGCGAAAGATAAATGTCCAGGTGTTTATTAACAAAGAAATTGTTCACGTTTATTAGAAAGTGAAGAATCAGCAAAATACAATGAATGAATATTCTGGACGGATGTTCATGGCGAATGCAGGAGCGATAAATTTTCTGTTTCATCTTAAGAATTTCTTCAAAGAACTCAGAAAATATTTCGAGGGAATCTACATCTCCAAAAGAGACAAAGAATTGCATGAAATGGTAACAGAAATGTCTAAGATAATACTTTTCGAAATGAAATTGGAACATGGTTTCGGCAATAAGCTGTAGGATTCTGTTTTGCTGGAACACAAAAGCTTCTACCATGATTTAACAAATGCTTGGACAAGAACGTCAATTATTAAAAGTTTAAGCATATACCATTATATCCGTCAAATAAAAATATTTTGTATAATTTTATCTTGGCTTTTCGATCACTCCTTTTAGTACAGCCATACCAAAAACATCTGAAATTTCAACATATATTGTACGAATGAAATGTAAGTTCCAAAAAAGGCAAATAGTTACTATATAAGTTCCAAATAAATTCATTTAAATACCTTAAAAAGTAAACATATTCTGCAGACATCTATTAACACAACCATAATATTAATATTCCTAAATCAGTATGGAAGGAAAACTATTGAATTAAAAATTAGATGTTGTAAAATTAAAAATTTTTTTTAAATCTAATTTTAAGAATAAAAGTTACGTCCAAAAACATATTAAAAGTTTATATGTTTCTTGACGTCAAAGTGTTAAAATGAAGTTGACTGAACCAGTTTCTGTAACAACTTAGTGTGGGTGGCAGATAAATGTAGCATGAAATAACAGAAGTTCGCTACAAACTAATAATTTTCTTTCAGTAAATAATAAAATTCTTTTTAAAGTCAAAGAGAAACAAATACGACATAAAGATAACCTTACAAGCTATATTTAAGAAAGCTGTTATTCAAGTGAAATCGATCACGCTTCTGTAAAAACAAACTTCATTTAACTGTCATCTTTACACAGGTTTCCACTTGAAAACGCCGAGTCAAATGAAATTCGTGATATTTTTCGATTTAACGCTGCTAAAAAAATATCAAGTTTTTTGGAGTCGTGAATTCTTCTTTGCAAAGTTCAATTCGTATAGTAAATAAGCATCGTTATTTATAGGATTATTCAACGCATGTATCTATATTTTTAAAGTTCACTTGAAAAACGATCAACATAAAAAAGAGAATCCGTTCCTGATTGCCTTTCAACAAAGGGAAATGTATGAATCCATATTCAAACATTGAATCGAATTTAGAATCATCTGAAGCGTTTGGCGTAGTGTTCCGTTTACAGATATGTTTGTATGCCAGTAATCTATCATTCAATTATCGTGCCAAGTCTGAATCATTAGATTATAATGTGGCATTTGTAAAAATAACTGCAGTGGAACCACGCTTAAATGAGCACAATTCTTTCTCGAATCTTACTCGTTTTTTAATTTTAATTTTTTTAACTCGAAATTTCACTTTCTCGCATACGACGTACAAAGGTATATTATAATCATCTAAAGATTTTTATTCACGATTTTTCGAATCTCCAAGTTTTAGACCTCTTTGAGTTTGAAAATCTCATTTTTGGCATTACATCCGTCTCTCTGTCAGTCAATCTGTCCGCCAACAAGATAATTCAAAATGACTGAGCTAAAGGGCTGAAATTTGGTATATGGAATGACGATCAAATGTGTGGATGTATATCAAATTTTTAAAGAAATCTATTCACACGAAGTCTATCTAGCTATTCGATTACAAGTAAACTCGATAACTACAAAATGCAAAGAGCTAAGCCGAAAAAATGTGCACACAGCTTTAGCCTCTAAGACAGATACTTTTCAAACTTTGAACCAAATTCATCAAATCGTTGACTTGTCTATTGATATGTTCTTCCCCACACATATAAACGCGCAATAATTCATAAATACAATGACTTACATCAATAAAATTTGATATGTTATTTTGGGACTGCAAGTGTAGGCTTGTGATAAATTTGGAGTAAATGGACCTGCAAAAATGCTTCCAAAATATATATTCTCTCAATAGATTTATTAGCAAAGCTAGATTTACTTCTATATTTCGTAATTATCATTCACTAATGCCCTGCAAGGAATTCGCGACCTTACTCAAATTCCATAATTTTATGCGAAAGAATGGAGATAAGACCTGTGTAGGAGAGTGTGCGAGAAAGTGAAGGGGAGATCACTCCTGCTGGTTTCCGTATGTGTAAAATAGGACACTGCGTTCCCTCCCCCCAAATACTCAAACAAATGTAAATAATACCATTTATTATTATAACTCATACTTTCTTTTGACGAGAAAACTGTCTGAAGACATTTGTCTTGGCTTCTCTTCAAAATTTGGTGAAAATATGATATAGAATTATCGTTACATGAATTTGTAGTGAGCATATATACTGCCCGGTTAGGGTAGTCCATCTCATCGTATGGCATAACATTTTCCCTTTCCTTCAGTATCTCCTTCATTTCCCGGAACGTTATAGTTCTTCTGAGACTGTCGTCTTTTCTTGTCCAAATATCTTCCGCAGCTTTTGCTGTGACTTAGAAAGTAATTTCATAATTTCTGTCTTAGTTCTGGCTATGTTCTTCCATCATCTCAACCATGTCTGTTGTGTCTATCTCTAGGTCCATCATCTTGACCAGAAACACAATCACGTCACTGATGGCATCATAAGTAACATTATTCTTCCAAGATTCTTCCATTTAGATATAAAGATTCTCTTCAAACAATCTTTCAACACAGACTGATACAAGTCAATCCAGCGTACAAAGTGACAGTACTTTTTCGTCTCTCTTTCTGTGAAACATCGCTTGGTAAGCGAGTCACTTTTATACATTTCGTTTTGCGAAGCACTTGTTATGTGAGATGTCCGCTAAGCGATGTTTGACTGTATTCTGTATTAAACTGATATTGAACATTTAATATATTTCTGCATATAGTTTATGTATTGCATATAGTTGAGAGTTGGATTCCACATGTATTCTAACAAAGCATTCGCATTGCAGAAATATTAATCTGTCGCCAAAATTTTTTGCACGTAGATTTAAAGGTTCTCTTCAAATAAGTTCTCGACATTACAATGACATTACAATGTCTCCTTATCACTCGGACTGCTAAGCGCGTCAACTTTTTGCATTTTCTTTTGTTACTATATCAATCACTCGCTGTGAGAAGTATTTGTTAAGCGAGATTGACTATATTTGCTAGAAAAGAATAAATCATTTTTCGTATATTTGTTTTTAATGTGGTATATATATATATATATATATATATATATATATATAATATATGTTTCCTAATATTAACATGTTTGATTAATTTGGTTGTACTATTAGATTATATACACTGTCTTTATGTACTTCATTAATTCCTTATTTAATATAAGCACTGAAGTATACATATATGTTTCCTTTGAGTAGCATTAGTAATCTAATGCTATTTCATATTTCATCAAACAGTTCATTTAGTGAGTTTTAAGGAAATATATAATACAACAATAATATTAAGGAGCAAAAAAAAAAAAAAAACACTTGAATATTTAAAAAGCCCCAAGTTTTTTTTAAAAATTAACCAACACTTCTATATTATATGTTTATTTTTCAATACATTTAGGGCCATATATGTTACCAGTGACCAATATATTTTCTTTTCAAACCATACAAGTCATCATTAGCATAAAACGCGATACTGAAAGCGTGATTATCAGTATCGTGGAACTTAAACTGAAAAATCTACATCAAGATATTCTCTTTTGGAGGTTTAAGTAGATATTCATTTCTGAAAATAAAACGGATGTTTTCACATGATGGGAATACATTTAAAGATGGAAGTACATCAGTCACAAGAAAGACAAATATCTCTTGCTGCAGCCGTACCGGTAACACGACTGAATCTCACAGTGTTCCAGTGCGTCAGATCAACCTCTTCAGAGCTTCTTATATCTGAAAAATACACAAATATATCATTATGCTGAAAATAGGCGATCAATTAATTAGAATCGTGCTCCGAAACTGAACTTTCCGCATTTTTAATTTAATAGAATTCCGGTCTTTGGAATGCTATTACGCAAGATTAATACTATGAAAAATCGATATTCTGCGGTGAATGTCAGAATTCTCATTGTTGCTTGGTGTGTGTTCAGAGTATTTATTAAATATCATTATTTCTCGTTTACACAGGGAAATGTCGATATTTATCATGCACTAATCTACACTTGCAATAAAGATGAACGTGTGTGTGTGTGTTTTGGCGATCTACAGGTTCTACATTTTATCTACAGCAACTAAAATTTGTAAATTTATACCTTAGAGAATGGGAATGCGCATCTTTGAATTTTTTGAAATTTTAAATAGAATTTTAATTAAGTAAAAATTAAGCAGAATTCTGACGTTTTCCAACTATAAATTTCAAAAATATTACAGACTAAAAATAATTTTAATATATCTTAAATTTCCAGAAATTATTTTTTCAATGATTGAATTGTATGTTCTGTAATTTTTTTTTGTATTTTGACTTTATTTAGAGGTATTTTCTGCTCAATTTTCAAAAACATATTACACTGTTGCACTGAAATTCGAATCGTATTTATTATATCTCTTCTATTAAATATTGAATAGCGTGAAATTTCTCCATTGTTGAAAAGTAACGAAAAAGGATTCTGCTAAATTATCTTGCTTTTTACAAAATAAAAAAATAAAAAAAAGGAAATTACAATGTCAGGAAAGTGAGAAGATGTATGAACTGAGAATTTGTGTTCTTAATGGAGCTGTGGCATCACAACATTGATCCCCATGAGAAAGCTCAATATAAATTTTAATAAAAATGACCTATAACCACTATTTCCGGTGAACCAATTGACCGCTAGTGTTGAATAAAAGTACCTTCATTATATTAAGAATGCAACTTTTAAAATCATAATTTATTATCATTTCATATTATGATATATATGTAAAAATAAGAGAAAGCGTTAAATAACAATCATACAAATAAATATTGAATCTAAAAAAAACAATGCATTCTAAGTGTGAAAAGAAAAATAATAATTAAATCAATTAGAAAGTTACACAAAAATTATGTGTTTAACGTTTTATTAGCGTACTTATTTGCAACAATTTAAATTGTTATGTTCGCCTCTCTAACTGTGTCTTCTCGATTTCTCTTTTAATTTCTCACCCAAACTTAAGCTATACTTGTCGACATATAGCAGCGAGGGTTCGTACGTTTTAGACCCGGGTGGTATGTGACGACATTCACTAGAGACTTTGAAATTCTCTATCTCGGCATTTCACAGCAACATTCCCATTTCATAATTAACACCTTTTCTCTAACCAAGTTATAAAAGGTAACGAAATTAAAGAATACATTAGGCAATATTTTATATGCTTTTCTCCTATAAATTGATATATACTGAATGTTTATTTGATGCAAGTGCTAACAATGAGAACAAAACATTCTTTATTATTAATAATGTGCATTTGTAAAATGTTTGCTTCGTTTTTCCAGAAACGGAGTGCTCGTATAAAGTGATTTCACGTGATTTATTTCTCCCGGTTTACGACACTAATTTCGTAATTTTTTGAAAAGTGTCAATGGAGGTTATGTTGGTGTGAAAACTCGATTAATCATCCTTTGTTTAATGTTGAATTAATTATATGTGTTGCACCGAAAATATTTTTAAAGTTCGAATTAAAATTGATATTTAAGTAGCTTTGTTTTAGTAGCTTCATATCTGTTTTGCTCCTTGCTCACATGTACCTTCATTGTAAAAATGACACAAAAATCGTAAAAGTCTGATTTATTTAATATCTCATTTCAGTTTTTCCCATGCAATGTTGTACATCCAATTTCTTTTTCTTTAAGTTCTATTGATTCCAACAATAAATTGGTTGGACGCAATTGATGTAATATTATGGCAAAAGTTTTATTTGCGTGTAATTAATTATGCTGTCAAAAAATAGAATTGCAATCATGCAACATATAGTCTTTACTTTTTTACTTTAATTAATGTTTCATGAATCTAGTTTTATAGATTTCATTAAAAAATGAATAAAATAAAATCAGAAAACAGAACAGCATGATGACAGTGTTAGGGAATATGTAAATACAACATAATATACATTCCGCATCATTTAATAATGCAAAAAAATCATGCTGTATTAAAAAAAATGAGTTTTAAATTTTAAAACTGTATAAAGACAATATTTGCAATTATATATTTTTCCCACGAACACGGAAATCCCACAATCTTGCTCGATTTTTAAATAATTAAAAATTTAATGAAATCTCCCAGCTGCACGTTAATTATATTTGTACCGAATTTCGCAAATTTAGATCTAGCATTTATAATAGAAGAAACAGAGATAATAATGAGAAGATTGGAAACCAATTATATTAAAAATGGTTGAAACACAAAAATTACTAATTATTTATGACCAAAAGGATAGCGAAAGCGAAAAAAGAAAATTACTCCAGTATTAGAAAAAAAAAAAAGTGTGTGAGAGAAAAGATGTTCTTTTACAATTTAACGATTCACAATACGTCATTCAGCACATTACGTAGACTGAAGATTAAAAAAAAATTTATAGAAGAATAATTTTTTATTGAAACAATTTGTAGATTAATAAAAAGATTTTGCTCTTTCTTACCCATGACTTCGAATTACCTAAGCTACATAAACCAACTAGATTGTATGTCAAACTACTTATGCTTTATAAATAATGACATTGATACAATACTGGTTTATCAAAACTTTTAAGTGTTTTTCGGAATATATAATTTTAGAAACAAATTAATTTCAAATTCCCCAAATATTAAAAATTTTAAATGAAAAAAAAGAAATAGTTTATTCAAAAATGAAACTTAGAAAGTTGATTCCTTTGAAAATGGATAAAAAACTTATAAAATAAAGTTTACTTAAAAAAAAGGTGTATTTTTTTCTGTTTGTTAATATCAATACAAAATTTTCATTTTTAAATATATTGCAAAAAAAAAAATGTAAGATGCATTTTGGATAAGATTGTAAATCTTAGCATTGAGAAGAGCTCTTTTCTTTCCTCTTTAATTCTACAAGCTGGACAAATGCGCTTGCATGATTTGCAGAACATTAAAGCAATGCACAATAAAATGCCGTTACTTCACAACTATCCGCATATTTACAAGGTTTGTTTCTGATGGATACGTAGTGACTTCATCAGTAAGTAGCAATGGAGTGTATTCGACTTCTTTTATTTTCTACACAGAGTAATCGGAATTTCATAAATTTCATGCATAATACCAGCTCAAACGATATTACTAAAGCAGTTCATTTTCTAAAGGAATCGATTCATTCTAATATGATACGCTAGCTTCCTTTAACATTTATTCCTTTGGTAACTTGGTCGCCCAGATTATGGACTTTTTAAACGATTAATATGGAATAATTAAGTCATTATAATTACTCTCTGATGATGGTTAAGTCTATTTTGCGCTTGATAAACTTTCTGTTGGAAATCAAGGGATGAAAGAAATCAATGAAAAAGTTTCTTTCAGAAACTATTGGCTTCCATTCCTTGATTTCTGTTATATCTTATTTTCTCTGAATGAATGGAACCAATAATCTTCAAAGCATTTCTAATCATATTTTGCAACTTCAGCAATTAGAGAAGCACAGAATGAAATCATACGTAATAATTTTCAGTAAAGTAATCTGAGAAGTTCCTTTAGCGGTGTGTTTACATTTGATTGTTGCCATTCAGCAATAAGAAATAAGAATGATTTCTGTGCCAGGTACGTTAGCGTTTTACGTATACAGATGTATGAGCATTGCGCCAATTTTAGTTGGAAATACTTGGAGCGTTTTTTTTTAAAGAGGGTAAAACATTTCACAATGTTAGACAATATATGCATGTGTTTTTTACTTGATTGTGATTCACTTGAATATATTCCATGGAATAACCGAAAAACTATGCTTTGGTAATAATAATTCAGCTAAATACAAAGAACAAAATTTTCACATGATGATTTACAAAGAACGACTTCAACAAGATAATGTTTTACCAGAATTTGTAACTATTTTATGAACAGTTCATAATACTTTTGAGATCTAGCGATGTATGTGTTAGATGAATTTTTACTACAAATGGATTTTTAACCCCCCCCCTTTATATTTGTTTGAATTATTAAATGAATACTGTCTTTCAAGGTCTATTTATTCTTACGATTTCATTGACTTAATTGAATTATGCCAGAGCGACGCTCGCATCTTCAGTTTTTACTACTCAGCCGCGTCAGTTGATGCACCGCATTTTATTACGTCATCCGAAATTTAAGCTGTGATGCTGAGTGTTTAAACATTGAGCAGGGGAATTTCGGAAGTACATTCTGCTGTTTGCAGGTGTTTCACCTGATATTGACCGTCATTTATATTAATATTCCAGAATCAAGTTTGACTTCTGAGGAACATTTTACTACAGAAAGTAAGGTGTGTCTACAAAAACGTGACTGAGTGGGATTGGGATTTCTGGAAGTGTCTCTGGTTGAAAACAGATGACTCATCACGTAAGTGTAATGCTTTTGCATGCGAATAAATCCATTGAATGTAATCGACTTATGGTCAAAATATGCGATAAGTCTGTTCCTTCATGAATTATTAACGGTTTAAATTTATCGTAAAAGTATGAAAAGAGGCGTTCCGAACATGTGTCAGTTATACCTAAAATGTACTGACAATGGCAAGATAATAGATAAAATAAATAATTAAAAAGAATTAAAAATCAATAATTTTAATAATTAAAACCAATAATTTTAATAATTAAAATCAATAATTTTAATAATTAAAATCAA
>JAPMOR010004809.1:0-45285 GCA_026543865.1 Argiope aurantia
ATATAAATGTATATATCAGAGGACTACCTCACGTTTTAATAAAGTACATGGACACATAATTATTACTTCTCTCTCTATATACGATATACACGTACGGAGAACGAATTTATTTTTTTCAATAGTACACAAATCCTGATCAATCATTGCTTGTACAAGCATATTATTTTAGTTAATCAGCGACAACTATGATTCTAATCCACCATGGCTAAAAATATTCAAGTTTAAAAACCAAGACTGTTGATATTGTCGATAAAAAACAGGAGAGAATTAGTTTTTCCTCAACGCCATCGTAACTTTTGTTCTTATTCCAAAAAACAAGAACCCAATTTCTTTTATAGGATTTTATATGCTAATTGTGCACCAGAGAATTCACAGATGATTGACTTTTTTTGTTAAATGTATGTTTTTTTATGAATAGAATTCCCGCATAGCTTTGCCGTTCGGAGTAAATTTTAAATTTCACCATTTGAAGTTCTCTTGTTTTCGTAAGACTTTCCAAACTCTATGAAATTTTACGAAATATATTATTCCTTTATATTCCGTGATTAAAAAGTAACAGAAATGAATAATTCAAAATGCATTTACATAATAAAACATTTGTTAACTTTTATGAAATATTTTCTGGATTTTCATAAGGAACTATTAAAATCTAATTTTTGTTTTTATATTATTATTATAAAATGATTAACTTTTTAATGAGATAAAAGAAAGAACTTTGTCTTTTTTTTTCAAACATGGTTAATACAATAGAATATATTTAAAATAATTTCCATGATACAGCGTTGACTCCAAAAATACAAAATGGTCTTAGTTAAACTTGACCTATTTAGACCATTCTGCTGCTGTAATTAAAATCTGGAAAGTTTGTATATAGACAATTCCATTGAATGAGCTTAAAGATTCTGAGAAAATGTTTAAAACGTTTTTCGCTGGGAGGTGCATTACGATGAAAAGTCTTGAAAAGACCTAAAATAAATAATTGTTGTCCATTTCAACATTTCCAAGTATTACAACATTTAAAACACACAATGACTAATAATTAGCTAGAAGGTAGGCTAATCATGACATTTTTAAGGACATAGTGCAGAAGCTCTTAATGGATTTTGATGTCGAAAGAAGTTGCACCGTGGAGCAGTGTTCCTACAAAATGAGAGGCAAGATATAAGTATTCGAAGAAACTGAATCAATTTCTACCATCATGGAATAGTGCAAAATCCTATGAATGCTTTACAAATAGTTTAGACCTTTTTCGAGCAGTCGCTGACAAATAATCAGTTAGTATACCAGATGCTGTTTATTAGTTTAGTAGTCACTGTCAGTTAGTAGGCCAGACAATTAAACGCATCGTATGGAACTGCATACTACACTGAAAAAAGTTTCGGGACACTTGGAATGCATATCATGTAAAGCTATTTATAAAAATATTAATTTATAAAAATATTAATCCCATTAAAGGAAAAATAAAACTAATCAAGAAATGCTTTAATTTTTGAATACATTATATAAGGAAAAATTTTCTTCTTATGATAGAATAACAATTTAATCTAGCTTTTGCAATATAAATTAAGCGCAAATAGTTGTCAGAAAAGCACTGGAACACTTTTGAAATGAAAAATTAAATCAAAAATTATATTTTCAAACTCATTTTAGGATATTAGTTCATTGCAGCTGATGCTACAAAGGCTCAGTTCAATTGCTAAACATTTCAATTATTTTTTTTTAAAATTTGGCCTTATTCATCCACATAGCAAAATAAACTACTCATTCTTAATAAACCAAATGAGAGTTCTTAAAGCAGGACTAGTAAGGAATCATAACTGAATTTAATTTATCCTCAAATTATGAATTAAATTCTAAAGTATTAAAATATTATGCTGTCATCGAATGCACAAAATTTTATCCCTATCACAAAGAGAATAAAAAATCAATTTCAAAATTACTTTTTCACAAGTACTAATAAAATTTGTTATGATGATCTCTATCTATTCTTATTAGTCTACTGTTCTTATAAGTGCAATAAAATCAAACAGTTATTTATCCTCTGACCTTTTCTCGTAGGTACAATAAAAAAGCAAATCGCCTGTTTTCAAGATTACCTAGTGCTTTGGGAAGCAGTATTAAATTCTCAATGTGGCTTCACTGCAGAAAAACAAATATTGCCAGAATATACGACTTTTCTGTGCAAATCATTTGATTCGTCCAAGAAATTTACTGAGTAATTTATATAGCAAATATGCTTTTGTAACGAAAACAGATACTGAAATTTATAGTTGCATACGTTTTTCATTTTGTTTGTCATAGAGTCAAGATCAATCGAAGGGCAAATTGAGAACGATTTCTCTGTCTCGACAAGAAATTGGAAAATTCATGAACAGATAATTTTCAAAGCTTTGTAAAAAATAAGAATAATTATACATATACATTATACATAATTACTTAATATAATAATACTCATTATACATAATTTTTGCATAGGATATAATTTCAATAGAAATATAATTAAAAATCAGTCAAATATCAAAGACAAAACTATAATCGTTCTTTTAGTATATTAGTTAAAATCAATAACCAGTTTTTGTTCATTTAGGAAAAGTGAGTAAATTATGAGGCTTTTTTTTATCATCAGAAGAAACATTTATTGAAAATTTATGCCCACTCTGTAATTCCCTCAACGTAGAAAGTGTGGTTTCATAGACATTTTGGCAAATATTGAAAACTGAAATTCTTCGCTTTACTTTATTTGTCTCTTGAAGAAAGCCACTAAACAATGATTCTGGTTATTTAAAATTTCATTTATACGTTTCATCAACTTATTAATACTTCAAAAATCCACAAATCCATTTGATTTATTTACTCTGTATTTGTTTCAAATATATAGTTCAGACAGTGTAGTCTCCAATTATATTAGAGATGACACTGGTTTGAATACGAGCGGAGCTATAAAATTTCATTTAAATACTCGGAAATTCAGAATTTGCAAAGAATAGGCTCCTTATCATTCTCAAATATATTTTGAAACAAAGCCATAATTCTTAAATTTTGTAAATTTATTTTTTTGGATTCAAATTTTCTCACCTTCAAATTACATTTCTTATCACGATTAAGTACTTGATGAAACAATGAAACAACTTTAAAATTCAGAGCAACAATTCAGTCAATTGTTGGAAATTTGGCAAAAAAATTACCCTTGTCTAAAAAATTGCAGAAATATGGGAAAAAATGCACGATTATTAAAATAGTGAGACTAAAAAGATAATTTTTTTTTTAATTTTGAAACGGTGTAAATTCTATTTTTTTTTATTTTATCGACAATAATCTCAGAAAAAAAAATCCAATTTAAATTTTAATTATATTATCGGTAATCGGTACAGTTCATCCTCCAAGCTATATATCCGCAATATCTGGTAGCCATAGGTCAAACGGTCCAACCTGTGCAGCGCCAAGACCCGCACACCTTCATATTCATTATTAGTACATATACAAAAAACAGTAGAATAAGAAATTCAGTTTCATCTGAATGATTGCATAATCAAAAAATTGAAATTTATGTGATCTCTCTATTACATTTTAATTTTTAAAAGAAATTTCGAAACTGCACGAGTCATTTCTTGAAGTTCTGTTTATTTAAAATACTTCATTTGAACTCTCTATTCTTAGTTAACTCTAATGTATTTGATAATATAGTATATCTGAACTTATGTTTGATATTCTTACTCAGTAGAAAAGAGTAATTATTCTGCGTAAGAGTAATTTGATTAAAAAATAAAGTGAAGTTTTATGTAACCAGAATCATCGCTTTCATGTCTTAGTTTAAGAGACAGTTTAAATAAAATAGAAATTTTGAAGTTCATTGTATTTTGAAGTTCATAGCTGTCATTGTATCTCTAAGCGCATTTTGTATGATCTATTTATGCTTATAGAATGATCATAAATTTGCTATACATGCTTTTATCTTATTAACAAGTAAAACAAGTGCTGTTTAAACAAATATTGCTGATTTTTTAAAAATATTCTTTGATTACACAGTCGGATATATTTTAAACTAAAAACTGTAATTTCCTTTGAATTATATAGCATGTAATACAAAATCTAGAAAATAATTGTTAACTTCTCAATCTTAGCTTGCAGAAAATTGTTCCTTTATTCATTGTTTAATTTCATTGCTCCTTTAAAGATCAATTTTATATTTCAAAATGCAGTAGGCTCTTACCTCTAGTTTTAAGAAATTTTTTTACCTCTTCTATTCATTGACGACTCGAAGATTCCTAAATGGATCATACATTTAACATCTTATTGCACATATCATCTTACCAAATTTGATTCCGCACTCCACGTGCAAATCATGCATTTGATTACAGTACCAAAATGGCGCTGCATATTTAGTATACCACAATATGACAGCAGAATTAAAATATGGTGATTAAAAGAAATAAATATTTGAAATATATTATTTTAATTTTTTTGAATATGCTTCCTTAATTATTTGGTATTTTATAACACAGTATATTCAAATTTCTTAGAAAAAGTGGTAAAATAAAAATAGAAAGAAAAATGCACCAGGAAACAGAATTTCACTACTAACAAGGAAAAGGTATTTCCGCCGTTTGTCCATGTGTTAGTTTTTTTTTCCTTTAAGTTAGAACTGTTTGCAAAATTCAGAACAAATATACTTTTAAAAATAAGACCACAAGGTCCTAAAAAATGTACCTCAGAACGATTTGAAATTTTTCCTGGAATTTTAATTCAATAAAATTCAAACGAGATATTGCCCGTTTCCTGCAGTAACTTCCAAAGACATAACAGAAAAAATGAATTTCATATAAATATCTTTATTTATATTGTTTGGGATTTTTGACAAATTGACATTTTTTTTAAAAACATTTGTCACATTGTTTTCAATGATAAATTTGAATTAAAAGTACCTCAAAATATAACATTCAGTTAAAAGAAAGGTTAAAGGACTCGGTACATTTTTGACAAAACTGTGATGCCTTGGGATTCATCTCTTTCCGGAAAATTCTTTGGCAAAATAAAAATAAAAATTAAAAAATAGTAATAATGCTAATAAAATAAGGTCATTTTATTGTTAATACAATTAAATGTTAAATAGGATTTCATAAGCATTGTTAAAGAAATCATAAGCATCAAATTATAAGATATTTAGGTAGAAATAAATCCAAACAATTTTCCCTGTAAATCAGCCTGTCGCCAAAAGAGACTAGTGATATCTCACAAGTACTGAAAACCAGCTAGGTGGAAACACAATGTGATTGATTATTTCTGATTTAGTGCTGAAGACTGAGCCAGTGACAAAACTATGCAGTTCTTGCATATAAGAAAGCTTGAAGTTTGATGAAAATCATGTGAATCATTTTTGTTTATGCTCTTTTACAATTATCCTTATTCTTAAATTGTCACCTTCGACAAACAGTTGGCTTTCCGATAATATCGGTTATGTTTTATTTTAGTTAATTCGTAACTTGTCATTTCCAGAACCTATTGATTTATTTATCAAATCATCACAAGCATTAGACTCTTGATATTTTAATAGTCTTACACTTTTTCTGTTTTATTATAAACATAAATCATTTTATAAAAGAGCAAATCCCATGACATCATAATGACATTAAAAACGTAAGTATCGGTTAATCCGTTTCATGCCGCACTTTGCTATTTATGAAAATGCAACTGCTTTTTCTAATTCCTCAAATGAACCTTGCAAATTAGTATCAGTAAAGTATCATCCAAACATGTATATTTGAAGAGGTAATAAAAGTAATTTGAATAAAATCACTTTCATTCTTTCGTCAAAATTCTAATAATAAATTTCATTCAAACAATGAAATCTATTGATGAAAATTATACAAAGAAAAGTCTTATTTTTTTTTTAAATTGAAAGTTCAGGAAAAAATTGCATGCCAATTATATTATTATTATTGAAAAGTATTTCTTAAATTGAATTTTTAAATATTAGATATTTCTTATATAATATTTTTGGATGGAATATTGCAAAAACATAAATATTTCGTTAAAATTTTATTAAATTTGAATCGTTATAAAAATTTTTAAAAATGCATCTTTTACATGTATGTAATCGAAAGGTCAAACGACAAACATACACACATTTCCTTTTATTAACAACAATCTGTTTTCGACGACCATTATATTTATTTATCTTCAACTGAATTTCTTAGGCATAACTTGAAATTTACAATTAACCTCAACAAATTAATTCTTTTTACATTATGTTGCTATAGAAATTGAAGACATATTACTTTAAGAGTCTAAATTTAAGAGTCTAACACTTGTTCAGCTCACTATATATACATAAACTATTAAGAATGAAGTCAAGTTGCATATAATCAGAGTATTATTAAGATTGTAACTATCCGACTTCATTAACTTTTCATTTCCAAGGTAATATAACTTTCCCCATTTCTGTTCCTCATGTAAACTTCTCTGATGTTAAACAAAAACTTTCTTCCCTAATTTTTACTAAAGGGAAAAAAAAAAAGAAACGCCGTGATTAAATATTATCGAAACAATGAGCACCATTTTAATTTCATTCTAAAAATAAAATATATTTCAAAAATATTTAAATTAAAAAAACTTATACAAATTTAAAAAAAATGACATGGCAAATTAAATGAAATTATTAAAAAACATTTGTAAAATTTTTACAATAATGTTTCCTAGAATCACTGAACAAAAGTCTACTACTACATCTCGAAACTTAGGAAACACTCTAGTAACATAAAAATGACCGACACATTTACATTACATTAAATTTACTACATATTATTTTTACACAAAAGAATTTTGCTCTAAAATGATTTTGCTTCTCATTCTTATTTATTTTATGAGTATGTTTCCAATTGTCAAAACAATTATTTGCTAGTTCAAGTTTAATATTACCCTCGATTCTTATAAAAGCTCTTAAAAATTCTTATGACAGCTGGTCAACAAAAGCGTCTATCTCTTTTTCTATTAATGATAAAGTAGACCGAGTGTATATATTTGTGCGTGTGATTACTGGTTCTCTTCAGGATAAGCGCTTGAACATAGTGCAGAATGTCGATAAAATAGGCCTTTGGTTTCTGGGAATGTGCTTTTCAGGCTGATTATTTAATTCTGAATTTTAACTAAAACAAGCGAAATCAAGACGTTTTCCCGTAATAATTTCAGGAAATATAACTACGAAATAAATTTTATGCCTTTACGAAATTTAAACACTTTTCACTTTAATGATATTAACTAATTTGTGGGGTAATATTTTCCTGAATTTTCTATCTTTTATTAATCAATTGTTTTTTTGCACAATTTTCAAAAATGATTCTGTTACAATGAAATTCATACAATTTTCATTCTTTTATAAGATATTTAAAAGGGTGCTATTTCCTTTCACTTTTATCAGATAATGAAGAATGATTTTGTCTGTTACCTGAAAATTTATATTCCTACCTCTACTACTAATAATAATCTGTGAATAGAACAAACCGTTAGACTTAGAGTTTTGAGACTTGACCCAAATATAATTTGGAATGATGCAATATGCATCATGGAGTCACATTTTCATTATTAAAATTAATTAAGAACATTAATTTTAATTAGTTGAAAATTTTAATTAGTTGAAAGTTTTTCCACTATAATTTCCAAGATTATTAAATTACAAAAATAAGTTTTACATCATTTTAACATTCAGAAACATTTAAATTATACAAATTTAGACGCATTGCAAAAATACCCGAAATAGTTTAAAAAATTAAATATATTTTGAGCATATTTTTTTAACAAAATTCATTGCAATGCAACGCAAACAATTTCTGTTTTTGTCTTAAATATTCCAAAGGGAATTGTTCTTTCATTATTGATGGCGAAGTTATTATTAGAAACAAAACTAAAACTTCACAAGTAGATTTTTATATAAAGTATGCTTTAAAAGAACTTTCTGAAATTTTTGGGCCTATGATTTAATTTTTACTTCATTATTAAATAATAATGAAAACTTCTCCAAGTGCGACCGTTTTTGTATACTAATATATACTTTAATATATTATAATTGATTTAAATAAATATCGCACCATTTTTATCTCTTTTATCTCTTTTATCTCTTGAATATTTCAATATTGTACAGCATTGAATGATTCTATGACTCAGAGAATTTTCTTTATTGCATATTCTTCTGAAGTATTATGCAAATTATAATAAATATTCTGGAGTACAATATAACTTCACTGTTGAACGATTTTACTTTCTTCCCGTGTATTTTAAATATATTTTTTTAAATTTCAAACTGAATTTTGCATACGTTGAAGTTTAATTATTTAGTTTTTTTTTCAAATATTAAGTTAAAATTCTATCTGAGATAATAAAAATTAGAAATTCAACGCGCAAGGATAGGAAAGTTTATATTAAAAAGTATCGTTTACGTGGCTATAAATTTTAATTGAACGTGTACCTGAACTCACCATGGAACATCCTACGGACCGATGAGACCCATTTTTATTTGAGTGGAACAGTGAATACACAAACTTTCTTTTTATGGACCACTGAGAATCCTCACTCAATACAATAAAATCTTCTGTATTCTCTGTATGTTACTAAATGGTTCGATTTAAATTCAATCTTTTAAATTGATCCATTCCATTTCCCTTTCAGGAAACTAATCTCAGGGACCAAAAATCGGTTTCATATCTGCAGTACATTACCGGTATTTGTTGTTAGATGTAATCATTCTAGAGCTCCACCAACGAGGAAGTATTGCTATAACAACATTCCAACAAAATGGTGTGCCTCTCCTCAACAGCTGTTGCGATGCTATTTTACGAGAATCATGCATACCTAGTCACATGATATTTTTGGATTGAGGGTTGCCTCAATGATAAAATTTATTGAGGAAATATAGCAAATCGGATGGATTTGAAAGAGCAGATCCTCTTTCATATACGCCAATATTAGTCCCAATCAATTACACGCCGCTGTGTATCATGCAGTACAACGATTTCCAGTTTCGATCTGATGAAATGTAGATAAAATGGAAACAAATTATAAAAAATTTGTTCGTCGTGGTTTTCACTAGTGTTGACATTAACATTTTTATAGAACTGATAATGTAAAAATAAAAGGCACAAATGAAGTTAAATTTCAATCTCATATGTATGTATCATTCTTCTTGATAGTGTCATGCTACATTTTTCTTACCTAAACTAATCACCGTGACCAATTATCACAAGCAGTTTTCATTTGAATTAATATTTTTGCGTCAAATAATATCTTATTGTTATGTATGTATGTATGTATGTATGTATAAGCATTACATTTTCTCACCAGGGCTTCTCAAACAGGCATAGTTGAATTTGAACCACTCTGCATATGTAGAACGACAGTAAATAGTTCTTTCAACATGATTTATACATTTAAGTAGGCAAAAGGTAAATATGTTTCAAATAATTGATAAATTCGATGCTGAAACCGTTTTCTTCACCCTTCTGATTTTTTCGACATGCATAGGAATTTTATAATAATTATGTTTGTTTTTGTCCTTTGGTTTATAATGGGTGTTTGGAATATTATTATTATTATTATTTTCTTTCTTTCTTAAAATTTTGAAAGACGTAAAAATATCATTCGTATAAAACTTAATTTTTGTTTCATTTCAAAAATAGAAATTTATTTGGCTCAGTAAGTTCCATTATAAAACATGTCACCTATGGCATTCAGTCATCGTGTTTAACGACAACTATGCGTATTACAATCTGTTAGGTTTTTATTTTACTGAATTATTATTCCATTTTAGAATACGAAACATATTGTTATAAAAATCGTCTTAGAAATCATATTAATCTAAGCATATGGATATAGGTTTAATATATGCTTAGAAATAAATTTAAATCGTTTATAAAAGATTATCATTAAAGAATGATAATACATGCATGTAAGAACATATACAGAGAATTTGTATCTGTTAAAACAAAATAAATAACATCATTTAGTTAATTTATTTTTCTTACCGGAAAATTGAAGGTATGTTAGAACGCAACAAATTCTCAAAAATTATTACAAGAATTATAAAAACAAAACTGACAGCTAAAATCGATTATGACTGACATTTTTCACTTTTTTGGAAAAAATAATTCTCGAAAGCATTCTGGATGAATTATCTAGAATAAATCCCATGCAAATACGATTCCTAGAAATACCTTTAAATATCCACTCTGATTCCCATCAACAAAATTAATATTTACACAATCATATACTAAATAAATTTTACAGCTCCATCTGTAGAAAAGTAGTGACGTCATTCGTTTCCATCCAATAAAGTAACCTAACGCTTTAGAATAAAAAATAGTGATCGAGAATATAAGGTGAATTTTCCATGATCTGCTAACGATACATCTCTCTTTCACCACCTCGACGTGTGGATATTCTTTAAACCTGAAAACTGACCTATAGGTAGGTGTTGTTGATTATAGCTTGGGAATTTTTTCTTAAGTTAATGCTGCTTGTATTTTTAGCAAAAGACTCATAGCAAAAAAGTAAGTTTTTATTAATTAAACATTAATGGTCAAATTAAAAAAAATCTGGTTTTCTCAAAAAATTAGGAATGAATTTCTAGGAAATTGTAAATGTTCCATTTTCTTTAATTTTCTTTAAGGTAGATTCTTATAACTTTATATAATCGGGATCAGTTCTAGTAACTCTAGAAACTATTTGATTCGTATTAGATTTGAACTCCACATTTGAATTATTTTTTTAAAGAGGATGAATGTTTCTTTAACTTGATACATTAGAATGTAGTGTAAACGCCTGATTAACAGTAATATACTGAGATATAATGGTCTGAATTGAGAGTAAAGAATTTTCATTAGACAAAACTTCCTGAAAGATGGAAAATGTTTCTCGCTTTTCTTTAAACATCAGAAATGAGGGAATTTTTTTTTATGCTCGCTGAAACAGAGTCACTAGCAGTCGATTTCTTAACATTGTTTATCGGTGTTGGAAGGTTTAACTGGGTAAGCCTTAGAAAATAGGACATTAAAAACGCAAGAAGGACATTTTTATAACATAATGAAAATAAATGCGATTGCAGATGTAATTTCATGCATAAACGTTGATGTATGGTTTTGCATTGTAAATTTTAGAGAGTGACAAAAGAAACCGAAAATATTTCACATAATAGGCTTGCAACAATTCTTTTACTTACAACTACTAATTATAATGGTGTCCTGAGTTTCTCCTTATTCAGAATAACTGCATTTGCATAAGATACATTAGTAAAAATACTTTCAAATATAGGTCCAAGATTCATTTTAAATCAGATATAGCCGTTGAAAATAGAACGAATTCTGAGTAACTTCAAAACAAAATTGTGCTGAGGTGTCCGGGAATGAACATATTAACGGCTTTTTGGACCACTTAAAACTAATTTTTTTCTTAGACATAGAAATAATTTTCCAAGTCAACCATATTGTCTTCTTCTGAACTTACGTCTGTATTTTCTTCACTTTCTTGATCGCTTATAATCGTTCCTGCATTGCTAATAGGAGAATCATTTCCAAACATTTCGCATTCTCCAAACCGTTGCATTACAGTTTTATCAAAATATGGAGCACATGGTCGGATTTTGTTTTCATTGGAAGGTCCTGATTGAGTATCATTCATTTTCTCTTTAAGCAAAAATGTTATTTCAGACAAATGAAGCAAATTGCAACGCGAAATACTTAGAAATTAATTAGTTTGTTTTATATTCTTTAAATCACAGTTTCAGATATGTAGGGTCAATAACTCCATAAATAGCAACAGGAGCTTTGAAAAGAAATAATTCGGTTATATGCACGTGTTCATACTTAGACTTTTGGCTACATACTGCTAAAAGAACAACTTGAAGGTATTGAAGATATGATTGTATTCAATAACAAAATACCACGTGATAATAAAAGCTAATGAACAACGCGGAGTCAATTTGACTCTTGTCCCAAATATCGACTAAAACATTATATTACATTTATTATAAGTAATAAACAATGAAAATTTTATCAAAACACTTTGTTTTTCAAACTGTAGGAGATAAAAAAAAACAAAATTATTCTTTGCAACGTAAGTTATGTTAACGGTAAAAGTTATGATTTTTGTTTACATTTTTAAAACAGTTTAGCAACTAATTACAGCTTTTCGCAGAAGTAACCAAATAACACGTCGCATCATAAATATAGAAATTGTATAACTATACACGTCTAATAATATACATTTTAGTCAAGATTTAAATTAGAGAAACTACCAAATATTACCTCAAATCTTTTTTTAAACAAGCCAACATAAATTGTTCAGATCAAAAACTTATACTTTTATAAATGAATAAAAGTTTTTTTTTAAAGTTATCATTTCTGACGATCAACTTGTTCACCTAAATTATCAATTCCACAAGCTGCAAATGAATAAAATGGAATCCATTTTTTAAATTCACCTCATGATTTGATATGATTGGAAATCAGTTGAATCCCATTTCTGCAAATTAAAAAAATATTATATATTGTTCAAAGCAGGACTGGTTGTTTTAAATCAAGTGTTTTTTTCTAGTATTCTAATCAATTTGATGGTTTAAACGCATTTTACCTTTTTTGTTTAAGGCTTATTTCTTAATTTATTTATATCTTATTCCTGTAACTAAATGGATTTTTTTGATGGCACAACAAACCTTCTAAAATGTTTCTAATAACATTTCCCCATTCCATTAATTAAGTAAGCAAAGAGCTCAATTCCATGTATCAGTAAAAATATTCAATGAAATAGTCTGAAATTCGTAAGATAGTTTACTTACATTCATTCATTTATTTTCATTGGACAGAAAAAAATAAGAGCGAGAGATTTCGGTGCCTTGTGCATATATATATATATATACACACACACAGTGACAGAGAGCGAATTCATTCATTTTACAAATAATGCTAGACGTTATCTGTAAATTAATATCTTAGAACTTCAGTAGTAAATAATAATTGCTTGCTTATTACATTTAAAATGTAAAAATTCACAAATAATTATTAATTTCAAAACTGAAATATTAATTATTAAAATATCAATAAATAACTTGGATTTACAATAACCAGTCCGGCTTTGTGTGAATTAAAAAATTTCAAGAGCTCCTTTCACAAAATTTTGATCCTGTCAATTCTTTCTCGTTTCTTAAATCCTCTTTAAATTGCCTCAAAAATAATTATTTTTGTTCTTAACATTTTAAAACTGATAATCTGTTTCCCTTTTTCAAATTTTTGCTTAATTCCTTTCCTTCCTATAATTATTTATTTCTTTTTATACTTTTCATATTTGGTTCGTTAATTTCTCACAGTTACAATAAATTGTTTTGACACTTCAAAATTACTTGCTCTACTTTTCGCTTGAATATTGTCATAAACAATTCTTCTTGGAATGAGTATTTGTCATTTCATATTCCCCCATAGACAATCATTATTGTTTGAAGATTCTCCATCAGCATTACTAATGTCATGGGAAAGTATAATTATCATTTTTAACAGTTGTATAGCATCATTACAAGACTGAAAGAGCTGGTTTTAACCACAATTATTAACCCTCTGTTTTTTGAGAAAGGAAAACGAAAATATTTCCGAAAGTTATTGTTTATCACATTCATCAACTTGCTCTTCTTAAAACAATGAAATTTCGAAAAGTCGCTATATCCGGAAGAAATCGGTTCCTGGTTGCATCTTTTAATAATGTTTGATATTTTGGCTGCATTAAGTCTTGGATGCAGAGAAAGGATTGCACGTAATTTTAAACTTAAATAGATTTACGGCGATTATTATTATTATTGTTAAATGTAGATAAATAGTAATTTTTGAATTCCAATTTATAAAATTAAGAATGATATAAAAATCATTCCTCCAGTAAAATATTCAGAATATTATTACTTGTTTCCGATTTATTATGAGATTGTATATGCCTATTTTAATTTAATAAATTCGTAAAGTTGCATGAATGCACAAGGTGTCCATAAAATAACTACGGGGTTTAAAAAAATCATATCGTATTATCAGTGTATTTCCTCTGAGTAAACTAACCCAAATGTTAGCAAAGTTAACAGTGAAATTTTAGGTAGAGGTGGCATAAAGTTGAAAGCAAATTTTATTGGCTATAAATTCAATATGATCATTATTGGAGCAATCAAAACAATACGATAAATGTTAAAATCAAAGTCAAATTAACATTACCAGATCTTGGTCAACAGATTCGAACCATTCATCTTTTCTGTCTAACAGTAAAACGAACTGAAAAAAACTATCTTAAAATGGTGAAGCAACAAACCAGTTGCACACAGCTAACTTCTTTTCAGCCTCGACCGAAAAGCTTAAACCATTTTTCATATTCCGTCTTAAAAAAAAAAATACTTACACGAGGTGAGTTTAAATATTAGCCAAATTTGCATTGCACTTGCTACCAACCACAAATCACAAAACTTGCAAAAAAAAAAAAAAAAGGTCGGGTTTGTTTACTTGAGATCATGGCGCGGAATTGGAAAACACACACACACACAAGGACACCATAAAAATTCGGATCCGAAATAAATTTCTGTACGGATCTTTTCCAAATGTTCAACAAATAGTATAAGTTTGGTCAGATCTGCTCATTTTAAAGAAATCAATAGCTCATCAAATTTTATTCGCACCAATTTCAGTTTGTTTTTTTCAACACTAGGTAGCGTCGTGAGTCATTAACCTTGAAGTAACGTAGCAGAAGTTCTTTTCATGGTGCAGTGCAATGGCGACGCCACAATGAAAGGCTCAATGTATTATTTAGCTTATAGAAACTCAACAAACAGTATACGGGTTACCTCTGCTTAGCGGAACTTTCAGCACGAGTATGGTAGTAATGCACCTACTGACAAAACCATTCGTCAATGGCTGCGTAAGTTTAAAGAAATGGGAATTGTGTTAAAACGGAAGTCGTCTGGTCACAAATGTCTGAAGAAAATGTCAATAAAATCTGTAGTTCATCGCAATGAAATCCGAAAAAAATTGTTGAGACGAAGCAGACTTGAGTTGGGTATACACAAATCAACTGCTTATAAGGTGGTTCACAAAAAATCCGTCATGACCGATTTTTAATTTGGTATAATTTCTTTAACCGACTACAATTACTTGTTTTCTTATTTCTCTTACAGGCACTGAATTAGAGTGTAAGTCATTAGTATCCAATTATAATACCAAGATAAGAATAATTTTTTTTATTTAAAATGCTAATTATTTTATTAAATGGAACTGATTTTGGCGACCAGCCGGTTAGCCGAAACTAACGGTTTCTGAAATTTTCAATAAAGTGTTTTATATAACTTAGCCGGCGTTCTGGCATAGGGGTAGCGCGTCTTCCCCGTGAACTGGGCGTCCTGGGTTCGAGTCCCGGTTCGGGCATGGTTATTCTTCGTCTGTTCTATCTGTGAGATGTGTGAATGTGCCCCCCTGTAAAAAGGGGTTGTGCAAGCGAATGTGAAGCTTGAGTAGCAAAGACGTACTCTTGGTCCTAATTGGCGCTACTAAAACAAGAGACGCTCCCTTGGCTTAAAATCGCTGACTTCGTCAGCGAGCCTGTCTATGGCAAGTGCCATTATAAACAACATCAACAATATAACTTGATCTCGCTGTCTTTCCCAACAAAATATTTTTGAAGCTCCAAATTTTGGTAATTATAGTTATTACAGAATGGTAATTATAGTTATTATAGAAGCTCCATAGAATGGTAATTATAGTTATTATTATAGAAGTTTTATTATTGTGCTATATATTCCTCTAATTTTCTATCGTTTCTTCTACAATTTGAACTTTAATTGGAATGGAAGTGATTAAAATTAAAATTTTTCTATTGAAACCAAATATTTGAAAATAAATATAAGCACAGAAAAGAGAATCGTTTAGCATTGAAGTCTTATGCTTGTAAATGAATGTTATTGATAATTTATACAATATATAAAAAAAACTACGCTTTAAAAATATGTGATCAATCATGAAAAATCTTTCAGTTTCAATTTCAAAAAGAGAAGTAAATAATATTACATTTTAGTCAATAAGCATAATGAAAAAAATTATTAAGACTAAATTTTATACAGCCGTCCTATCCTGTGAATAATATTCAGTAAAATAGTCTTGAAACTCGAAGTTTTAAATAAATAATGTTTCAATCCTCTGCGAACTAATCTGATTGAATCATGAAGCTTTGAATATCATTACTTTAGAACAATGCTGCTTCGGGGAAATTCTGGGCATTTCTATTTTTCCCAATACAGTCAAATGAATGAACTGAAATCGCATGTTTTAAAAATATAATGATATTAGATATTCATAAATCATTTTTTGTCGGAAAAAAATTATCAGTTTCTCTAGAATATATCTTAAATATAATTCATAGAACCAAGGTTCTGTATAAAATTTTAAATTATCTAATTCATCAGAGCATTTATTAATTTCAACTCCTTAAAATATAATTATTTCCTTCATTTAGACCACTTCCTTATTTTAGTGTATGCTTGTTACAATAGGTTTAGAAATTAATTATTGAGTCCCAATTAGAATGAATATCCTGTATATATTAAACCACTTTTGTCTTAAGTAACACATAATTATTGAATTAATAATATACTAGATACCTTAATAACTACAAAATTTTTTTTCTTACATTGATTTTTGCAAAAAAATATGTTTTTTATTTGATTTATTTTATGAAGATATGGACTAAAAATTCTTTTCTAGATTTAGCATGCTTTGGTAATTAACTTGATTAGAGCGTTGTCATCATGCTAGCAGTATGTTGGGAAGATAATTTTTTTTTTCATACAAACATACTGTGCTCCGGAAAATTAATTGTTATTTTTATTTTTTGTTTGTGTATATTGTTGGAAAATACGCTTAAAATTATATTTTAAAATTTAAAATCAATATTAAGATGCTGTAAAAAAGTATTTTTGTACTGTAATATTTTCGGAAGTAAAAGCTGAAAAATACAATTTTTTAAAGTCTTAATTAATTAAATTTGTCTATAAAAACCGTCTGATTCGTCCTTTAACGTACACATACGCCATATTTGATAACTCTAGGTCAAACAGCCAAGGTTTCAGAGCGCCAACACACACATACCTTTATTACAAGTATAGATAGAGAGGGCGGAGGGATCAGTTTATAATTAATTACACCACATGGCTGAACAACTTTCATTACTTCTCAAAAAATAAGGGCAATAATGTGATGACTACATTCAAGATTATATTTTTTCATATAAAATTGTTTAATTTTATTGCCTATGTATAAGTGTTATCGTTACATTTTAAAATATATCAACGGACAAAATTTCATTATATATGATTCTGATGACACTATAATTGTTGAAGTGCAAGCTTTTCTTATTGAATCTACTCGAAATGCCACCTTATAAATTGAGTCTAAAATTTATTTTAAACATCATAATACTCATGAATACAGATTCTCGCAACTGTGAAATCAAGGGGCACTATTTTAGGAGACTTTATTTTAGATATGTGTGATTTTTTATATGCTCATCCAGTATATTAAATAATTTCTTTTTGCATTCATTACCGGATTACTAATTATTTCTATTTTAAATGCTTATCGCTGCTACAACAAAATAGAAGGTAAATGAAGTATTTTTTTCACATACCTATTCTGTAAAATATTATACATTTATTCTAACAGAAATAAGATTGCGTCTGCAGGCATGAACCCTACTTAGTTCTCACAGCTATTCTTAAACATATTACTAATTTTTACGTTTTTTCATTCCTCTTATAATTTCCTCTTCAATTGTGTACTGTTCTCAATAAAACAGCTTTAATTTCCTGTTAAATTTGATTTCTCAATCAAAGCACTGAAATGCAGTCGCTTAAAGTTGCCAGTATCAGTTTAGAATCTCTGCTGTTTTTCCAAGGCGAATTATGAATTCTATAATCTTTAGCAGACACTCTAATCAATATTGAAATATGCTTGCAAACAGAAGAGACTAGAAAAGCATCGTTTAACCGTGAAATTTAGCCTTTTAATACCCAATAAAAATTAATAACTTCATATTAAAAGAAAAAATAATGTTAAGCATTTAAGGAAATCAATACAGTCAAAATATTTTACAAAATCTTCAACTAAGTTAATGAAATGCTATCTAAATGGGTATTTCAAAACCATTTCTGCTAAAGCTGCCATAAATTTGCAATTTAAAAATATACGTAATACTCAAAAATGCACACTTTAAATTCTGAATGACCGGATACCACAAAGCGCTGGCGGAAACTAAAGTTGAGTCCTCAGAAGTATCATTAGTTGCAGTGTAAGTATGATGCACGTCCTGTCTCGGTAGCTAATAGCTATCACACACCATTTCTGTACCCACTTGGGCGGTGAAAACTAATCGCCGTTTTAGAAGCTTCTTTCCCCATGTCTGAGGTGCAAAAATGTTATTTATGAAGTTCATGAAAGTTCAGTTCCTGTTTTGCGCATATAAGTACATGTCATATTTTATGCATCTTACGCTAGATTTACCCTTATTCCACAGGTTACAATATTTCATCTGATCAAGGAATTTCTCGTGATCAAGAAAATACCGGATCCTGCAGCCATCTCCCACACACAAAATCAAATAGTGTTTCCTTTGATGTATATTTAGTATCTAGATGTTAATAAATCATATTTTTTGCTCATTATTTCATATTTAACATGCATTTTATAAAAGTACTTGGTTTGATATCTAGTTTTTTAAGAAGTTAAAGTAGTAATCATTGATCCATTATCAAATAGTTCAACAAAATAAATTCTCCTATGGTATAAATTGTTAGTACATCAGTAGAAGATTGCGAAAAGATTTCTGGCTAGTTTATGGCCGCATGTCGGAAATTAACAGACTTTAAACGCAGAATGGTAGTTGGAGCAAGAAGCATGAAGCACTCCATTTCGGAAATTGTGGGGAATTTAACTTTCTGAGATTCACAGTTTCAAGTACTAATAATACCTAATTTTTGGCATAATCTTTCGAAACGTTGTGGCTGCAGATTGCATTTGATTGAGACAGCAACGTGTGCGTAGAATTGTCAGTATTAATGGATACGCAATACTATGTGAAATAACCTCTAGTATCAATGTGGGATGTATGACTGACATGTCCGTTAAGATAGCATGGCAAAATCTTTCTTTAAAGGTTTATAGCAACAAAAGACCTACTCAAATGCCATTACTAACAGTACAACGACCTGCTGGACTTGTGACCATATCATTTGGACCCTAGAAGATTACAAAACGGTGACTTGGCCAAATGAGTCACGATTTCATTTTATTTTATTGTGGTACAGACCCCAACGAGCAAAGGACCCATGGTTATTAATAAGGCACTATACAAGCTGGTCCTGGTTCCATAATGATGTGGACTTTACGTGGGATAGACTGTGTCCTTTTGTCATCTCAAAATCACTGGAAATGATTACGTTACTCTACTTGGAGACTATTTGTAGACAATCATGGCCTTCATGTACCCAAAAAATGATGCCATTTTTATGGCTAACAATGCACCATGTCCCCAGGCCACAACTGTTCGCGACTGGACTGATGAACAATGCGAACAATTCCAGTAAACGATTTGGCTACCTATCACCCGATATGAATCCATCAAACGATTATAGATATATTTTGAGAGATTAGTTCGTGCACAAAATCCTGCGCTGACAACCGTTTTGGTAGTTATGGACGTCTCTATAGGCAAATTGGCACAATATTTCTGGAGGGGACATCCAAAGAATTGTTGACTCCATGCCATGTCAAGCTGCTGCACTTCGTCGGGGTAAAATAGGTCCGATAACCTATTAGAAGGTATCCCATGACTTTTGTCAAATCAATGTATATAGATCTGATTAAAGCAGATGGAATTTCTCCTGTACCAACGAACAGATGTTACTACATCACCAGATATGGATGCAAAGTTCATTTCTTCCTGCTTTTGAATTATCGCTCCTTGGATTTAGGAGGAGGAGGGAAATACTGATTAGAGCCCGATGCATATTTTTATTGAAATTTGCAATTTTGAGCTTAGTTTGTGTTAACGTTAGTACTGGTCTTATGCCATATTTTTGAATATATACATGTTTGGATTTATGGAATTAACCTGGAATCTAAACATTTTTTCCACTCGTATTTAATTTTGGCGTTAGGGTTTCACTTTGACCGTCGTTAAGGTTTAATGTCCACAAATGAGTGCTTGTCTAAAACATTAGAGTTCGGTAGTTTCCACTTTACTAATCCCGCATATTTAATATCGGAATAAACGCAATAAACATAAACTCAACGAAATTATGCCTTTTCGAAACTTTAACAATTTGACCTTAATAATTTATTTAAAATAAAACTTAGATAAATTCCTCAGTTTCAGATGCTACCTAACGGTAAATCGGATGACTCTGTAATTCACAAAACTCATACTTGAGCTGTCCTTTGGACAAGGATGTTAGTTTCTTAAGTATATAAATTTTCCTGAGATTGCGGAATATGACTGGAACTTTTTCATGAACTGAAAAGAAATATATGATCAAAACGCCAAGCGAAAAATAATTCTTAATTCAAGAACCCTTTTGAATACCTATTGTGGTGTTCAAACGTTTTAGGTTCATTAAATAATCCAATTATTGTATTATTTGTTTATAAAGAGTTTTATTATACAAGGTAAAATTTAAAACATCAAATTCGAAATGTAGCCAGTTGAGAAAGCAATGTATTCCTCATTTACTTAATTTTACTGATGCTTTCCATTTCAAAGAAAGCGCTGTCTTAAATACTTGGGAAGTCAGTTGCAGTTAATAACACCGGATTAAATTCTTCATATTGTGTCATTTTCTCACCGATTAAGCAAATCGGATCTACTTTGGCGAATAGCTAGTTTGTTAAGAATACTGTATATACTTCATTTTATTTAAATCGTGTCGACATAACTTCATGTACATGTATCTAACAATTTATCAGATATTAGAGCCATGTTATTCTAACTGTCTTGACATATGGTTCACTTATTGTGTACACGGGTTCTTCTCATGGAGAACAATTTCACTATTAAAATGTAAATGTCCGATTCACCTTTCTTACAAATTTTACTCTATTGTACTTTCATTTTTTTTTCGTTTCTTGAACTGTACAGATATTAAGAAAAATCCTTCTTTGTCTTTCAGCAATGGAAGAAAATGACGCGATCAGATAGTTGATTAACAATAAAAACTATTTGTACTTTAAGGCAACAATGTAATCTATTGTTGGAAATTAGGAACAAAAATTGTCTCTATAAATTGTAAAAATTCACACGAATATTAAACTAGTATCATAGAATAGATAATTTTATAAATTTCTAAATGATGGAAAATATACTTTTTTCCGATAATAATTTTGAATGTTGTGAAAAAACGGCAGAATTTCGTTTAATTTTTAATTACACTGGTGTGCAAAACTTAAGCAACAGGTATGTTTTTTGCCATAGCTTCACGAGAAATCATCTGAGAGACATGAAATTCAGAAATGAGACACAGCATTTTGTTCTGAAAGAATGACGAAAGCATAGTTGCGCAGAAATGAATACAATGCATACAGTATGGAATCAAACAAAAAAAGGTTTTATTGATCTCGTAGTATCGTTACACATGATTGTCTGTCCAAGAGGAAGAACAGCAAGTAGATGATCCTTAGTATGGGATATGCCCTCCCCTTACTGCAATGGTTGCTTCGCACCGATTCCCCATACTCAGCACCAGATTGTCCAACAGTTCTTGAGGTAAGAGTGCCCATTCCTCAATCAGCATCTGTTTAAGTTGTCGGGTGTTCCCAGGAGGATGTAATCGTGCCGCAAGGCATCTCCCCAAAGCATCTCACACATGTTCTATCGGATTTAAATCAGGGGAGCACGCCGGACAATCCATTCGAGTGATATCTTCACTTTCCAGGAGCTCCTCAACAGCATGAGTCCTGTGTGGCCGTGCATTGTCATCCATAAAAACGAAGTCTGATCCAATGGCACCTCGGAACAGACGCACATGGGGAAGGATCACCTTGTGGCTTGTGGCACTAAATCGCTTGTGGCACTAAATCGCTTGTGGCACTAAAACGACTCTCATCTGTAAAGAGGACACGACTCCATCTATGAGATGTCCAGTTTTTGTGCTCCCTGCACCACTCTAAACGGTGCCGCCGGTGGGAAACTGTCAAAGGGATGCAGTGTTCAGGACGGCGCTCGAATAGGCCACCTTTGTGAAGGCGTCTGGACACAGTGAAACGCAAGACTTGTCGCCCCGTTGCTGAGCAATGGCACTTGCTGACTGGTTTGGGTTCTTTTCGCCTTCAGGACGATATGTCGGTCATCCACTGCAGTTGTTTTCCTGGGGTGGCCACCACCAACCTTTCTCACAGCAATATCTGTGGTTCGGAAGGCTTTCCAAGCGCGCGAAACGACACTTTTGTTGATTCCGAACTCTTCAGCAACACTGGTCACACTACGCCTCTCCTATAGCTTTCCGATCATTCTCCCACGTGTGAAATCGTCCAGGTGATTTCTTCTAGCCATATTTCACGAATTAACTCACGTGCACTTGCAGCGAATGTTCTTTAATTGCGTCTCCGTCCTTCCTTTTATTGTAGTGTTGAGCTGCGCGCGCCTTCCGCACGTGTTTTGCGTACGCTCACGTCGCCTGTGATGTTTTGTTCTTGATATTTGCATACGCATGACCTTTCTCTTGAATTACGTTTTCATTGTACTGATCGCAAGAATTCCGTTTCTGCAATTTCATGGCTATCTGCTTAAAATTTGCATTGTTGCTTAAGTTTTGCACACCAGTGTAGTATTTCAAAAGCTATGTTTGGTAGCAAACGATCAGGCCTGTATAGTACCAACATACACACACGCACACACATTCATTTTGTTATTAGTATAGATTGAAATTCCAATATATATATATATTATATATATACAAAAGTATTAAAATCAAGTTAATAGTATTAAAATAGTTAATATACGTATTTCTGGTAACAAAGAAGTTCTGAATTTTCTTAAAGATAACAACATTAATAAACTTAATACGTATGATTTCGAAAATTTATATACCAATCTACCTCATGAAAAATTAATAAAGGTCTGCACTTTTATATATGACGAATATTTGAATGAAAATGCCATTCCTAAAAATAACTGGCTAGAGTTATGTAATTTTAATATAACTAAAAATTACGTTTTTAATGGTATTAATTTTTATAAACAAGTTAAGGGCATTCCAATGGGAACAGCTTTCTCAAGTGCTTTAGCTAATATTTTCCTACATTATTATGAGAAAAAAACAATTAAATATAATTTAATAAACGGGTGGAGTATATTGATGACTTACTTTTGATAAACTTTGACAATACTAATATTGTTACTAATTGCTATCCAAAAGATTTAATTCTAACAGAAACAAATAAAAATCAACTTGAGGCTATCTTTCTGGATTTAAAAATCGAAATTACTAATGATAAGACAATAGTTGGTATATACGATAAAAGGGATGAATTCAACTTTAAAATTTCAAAACTATGTAACTATCATTCCAATCTAAACTCTAAAATTTTCAAAAATCTAATTTTCTCACAAGTTAACAGGATCAAAAGGGTTTGCAATAACAAAAATTCCTATATTGAAGCATCAAATAACCTCATTAAAAATTTAATTAAAAATGAATTTCCTAAAAATTACTGTAATGTCAGCATTTTAATTAAACAAGGTATGGTTTGGGATTAATCCTTTACCTAAAATAAAAATAGAACTTTCCTTGCATATTAGATCACTCCATAGATGGCGCTGGCAGACTATAATTATTATTTACCTTTAATACGTTAGCTTTGTGTTTTTAAAAAAGCGGGAATCACAAGCGATAGCTTAAAATTTCCTTGCTGCTTGTGGTATGTTCTTTCCCTTTTGTTTTTCTTTAATAGTTTAAGTGTTTTTAGTGTTTATTGTTATTTTGTTATTGTATTTTTACTTATTAGTGGTTATTTTCTTCTAATTTGTTGTTTTATCTTGTCCTTTCTGTTTAAATGGTATATCTCTTAGGCCTAATTTCAGGGGATTTTCGGTTCACGAGGAATCATTATTAGACATTCTTGTCTGCATTCCTTCACAGAAAAAAAATTTCTTTTTTTTTAAATCCCTTCCTGAGGGTGACCCTTGAAAAAGTTATTCAGGCCGGATTCTTTTTTATTTCCTTTTTTTATTTGGTTTATTTGATTTTCCTATTAACTTGATTTTAATACTTTTGTGTCAATTCTTCTGTGTTTTAAAAGTAGCTGCATTTGCGCCCTATAAAACTATGAAGTTTTTCCTGTTCCTTTTTTGGTTTTAGTTTGAATAAGAAATAATTTTTAGTTGCGATTCCGAAACTATTTCGTTGCGTTTTCAATATATTTCTTACTTTAGATTGGTTACTTATATATTAATAGTAAAGATAAATGTGTGTGTTTGTGAGAGAGAGAAAGAAAGAGAGGGTGGGCACTCTACAGACCAGACCGTTTGTCTAGAGATGGCAAATTTGTCTCATGTGTATCCTGGAGGTTGAACGTTTGGAGGTTTTTTTTCATATCAAGAATTTTGGGTGACCTCATTTGCTCGAAAAACTCAAATAACTTAGCCACAATACTGAACTCCACCTCAACCGTTCATCAAAACTTTGGCCAAGCCAACTAAACCATGGAAAGCGAGAAACGTACCAGATAACAGAGATAAGAGAATTTTTAGATTATTTTGAAATGCTAAGGTATAGCTGTAGCAAAATAACATTACGTTGGATTACATTACAAAATAACATTAAATAAAAATGGCAGAATTTTCATTTATTCTTTACAAAATTTTTTAAAAATATTTTTTTACTGACTAAAATTTGCTAATATAAAATATTAATATAATGAATTATATTAAAAGGCTATTATAGCTATTTAATTCATAATATTATTAATAAATCCATTATGGAAACTGAAGTAAGTAATTTTAGTCGAAGATTTATTTTTATGTTTCAGATATGAAATGGTTGGAGAATCTGGATCTATGAATTGAATTGGTTCTATGCATCATAATTTGATATTTATCGAAATAGCCTTACCCATGTGAAAGAAAAAAATGCCATGAAAATTATCACGTTTGCACAGAAAATATTTCCTGCGAGTTTAGTATAAGCTATGTCGTTTCGACAGAAAGCTAATTTCATATGACAACAGTATGTTCCCCCACCACTTTTTTGAGTAAAAGCATATTTATTATAAATGACGTGAGATCAATTACAAATTCAATATATCTGTATAAAATGGTATGTGAAGTTTATGAATAAACAATTAAACTACTTTGACATATAATTTACAACAATGTTTTTCATGGCTGTGTTAGAATTGCACCGCTTCCATTCTTTCTACAATTATTTATTTGTACGTTTTTCAATACATTGTTTAAAATTAATGCTTGAAAATATTTAATTTTGGTTAGTTTTAATCAAAGATTCTTCAGTTTTGTGTAAAATATTATTTATTGGCAAGATAACTTCTGTAAAATTTAATTTTTCTTATAAGCAAGTAATATAATTTTTTTAAAGTCAATTCGTAATTTCGCAAGAATTGAACTCGCAATTCTTCCCCTTCACGTGAAAAGACTGAAATTCTTGAATTTTACCGATTGAGCTACTGCCTGTTGATTTCAATTTTTCTTACAAACTACTAAAACTCTATTTAAAGTATTTAAAATTAATTAAATTTAATAATTAATGAATTAATATCTGGAACAACTGCATTAAGTGGATTTGGTACCCCCAAAATTTTTTCCCCCAATTTTTAATAAAATTTTTAAATTTTGTAATGGATGGATGTAAATTGTGCAAAAACTTAAATTTCTAAAATATTTTTCGGATTCAAAAGTTGCAAATTTAACTATTTTAAATTTAAAAAAAATTAAGCTATTTTAAAAATTCTTCTTCTTGTACAATTTTCAAAATATTTTCCCACAATTTTTTTTTCATCAAGTGTCATCCACTACAAGTTTAAAAAAATATATTTGAACTTGAGCGTATGAATAAAAAATACTTTCTTAACGATTGAAAATTTGAACAAGATATATAAATATATATAGGGAGAGTGTGAATTAATAGTACAGATTGAAAAAGAGATTAAAAGGTCTCCGAAATAAAAATTATATATATATTTAGAATAGAGGGTAGTTATAATTAAACTTCCCTATAAGCAGCATCATACAAAGCAAACAGGTAAAGTGATTGCAGCGAAATTTGGTATATAGACTATACACGAGATGCGCTCATTTTCGCTATACACGGGAATTTCGAGAAAAATAAAATTGGTTCCAAAATGTTCACCAGAGAGCGCCTTTTCGGCAAAAACATTAAATTTAACACAATAACCGACCAAAACGGAATACAGAAACAGAATTAACAATCCAGTAATAAAATAATGTGAGTAATAAAATGTGAAACCGGGAAAGCTGTCTGTTCTAGGAATATTCTGTGGAGTAACGAGGCTTATTTCTACCTCAATGGGATAGTGAATACACAGAATTGCCGCATTTAAGCTAAGAAAAATCAGCGGATGCACTCTGAAATTCTCCTATATTCCCCAAAGTTGATTTTCTAGAACGGATTCACGGTGACAATCATCCTTGGACCACTGTTTTTTGAGGAAATAACTGCACGTGGTTCTGCCACATGTTCCTTTACGGAGCATTTGTACCATGACAACTTGCAGAAGTTTTTTGTCCCGCAACTACAGCAAAGGCAGGTCGTTACATCGACCATTTTCATGCCGGATAGTGCACTCCCACTCCAACACTTCACAGACGAACGTGTTATTAGTCGCTTCTTTCGTAATCCATTTCCAACACGTTCGTCGGATTTAAATTAGTGGGATTTCCGGTTATGAGACCACTTAAAATATCTGGTGTATTGTAGAGGTGTTGCGACGTTGAATGACTTACAGAATTCCATAACGCTTCTTGTGCGAAACATCACAACTAATCAGCTACGATCTGCTGTCGGACGTACTGTCCATCGACTTGAAATTTTGCCGGTGAAGAAGGATAGACACAGGGAGCATCTTTCCCTACATCGTCCTGCACTTTGTTAACAACTGCTCCTCTTGTGCAATTTCGTGCTAATTTGTTCTTGTTTCTGCAAACTGAACTGTTTTTCTTTCTTTCTTTTTTTTAAAGCAGTGTACTGTTATTTTTTTCCTTACATTCACTTAATGCGGTTTGATGGCAAGGTGATCAAAAACTAGTCAATAAATGTCAATATTGTTTCATTATTCCATTTTGGTCGTTTATTATGTTAAATTCAATGCTTTTTCGGAAAAGGCGTTCTCTGGTAGACATTTTGGAACTAATTTTTTTTCGAAATTCTATAAGTGCATCTCGTGTATAGTCTATATACCAAATTCCGTTACGATCCAATCACCCATTTGCGTTGTAGGATGCTGTTTATAGGGGTAGTTTAATTATAACCACCCTTACTTGCAAACATTGAGAAGCGAAGAAGAATAAATTTCTATTGTTATTAAGGAATTAATTTAAATGCCCCCCCCCCGATTTAATCGATTTGAAAAACATATTATGTTTAAAAATATAACTTAAAAAAATTTGCTTAGATTCCACTTCACAGATAGATAACTCATGTAAGAGCGAAAGGGAAATAGACACAGTATAGCTTTAACCTTATTGTATGATATAATCATATTTAGTTTCCTTCCATTAGTTGTCTTTCGTTTGTAAAAATTTTTGAAATCAATTAAATCTTTATTTTTCTTTTTTTGCCGTTGAATTTTTATTTTGATAAATTTACGTTATATCAAATATGTTATAAGCAAATTTAGAAGAGTATGGTCTTTGGATTCGCAACATTTCAGGAGTTTTTTAAATACCATAACATAACTTTTCAACTTAATGGAGTTCATCAGCATTGGAAACCTATTTTTATCGAAAATGCAAGAGTAAGATATTCAGTGTAATATTTTCACTGAAAGACTAAATTAATATTGTCTCTAGCAAATTAAATGAAATGAACTAGAAATTAACACTCAAAATTATATTAAATTGAACTGAATTCCCATTTCATTCGGAAGGCAACGTTTATCTCAGTATTTATCTTTCTTCTAATAATTCGAAGTACAAATAATAATAACATCACAGAAGAATACTGAGTTTGACGAAATTGGGAGTAATAATTTTATAGCACGTTAAGCACCCATTTTTCTGTAGACACAATATTTTCAAATAAACTGTTCCAATATTTTACAAGAAGCGATCTATTTTATATATTTTGTTTGCCTTATTCGCCCCTTTTATAATCAAACAACTAAACGATATACAATTAAATGATAGAATTAACTAAACAAGTCTGAAAAATAAAGGAAAGATTTATTTGTATGTTTTTATGTCTTTGTCACTTATTTTATAAGTAAGCAGCAAAAAATATCCATTATCAGATGATAAAAATTAATTAAACAACTATAAAATGTTAAGGAAAGAACTATAAGAAAAACAAATTTCCATATTTGTGTATATTGAGACAGGCTCTAGATTATTATTCATATACATTTTTAATTTTTTTACACCACATCGCATAAAATTGGGAATTTTTAAAGCCACAATTTGCCACATGAAATGTTTTTTTTCTAGAATGGCTCCAAATTCAACTGCTGTAGAAGAACCCATTTCTCAAAAAGAATCGGAAAAACCGGAACACAAAATAAAGATAATCTGGTGCAATGTAATATATTTCATATATCTTCATGTGTGTTTCTTTTATGCAATTTATCTGAGCTTCACGTCAGCCTCTTGGAAAACTGTTTTATTCGGTAAGTACTTTATTTATGTATAACACTCTAACCCCATATTAATTTATCAAATGAGTCTTTCATCTATAAACGTACTTGGATTTTATTCTTATCACGACAATGAAAATTTTCGTTTTCAGAGCTTTCCGTAAGAATTCAAATATGGCGATGAGTTGCAGCAAAAATTCAAACTTCAATTCTTACCCAGCGATTTTCAACTCCCTTAAAACTCTAACTCTTAGCGATAATCAAAAGTCATGAGTACAATTGCATATGGAAATATCTTTACTAGTTGAAGATTGCTCGTTCGCCTTAGCTCACTTTCTTTTCATAACGGGTGGTGGAAAATTTATATAGTTCTAGTTTGAGTGTAACCTACTGCTAATCAATCATTTAGTAGTGAATCAAATTGCACGTGGAATTAGAATATAACGATAGCATTCATTCTTGAGAATTCCTTTTGCACTCTTGAATGCGCATTTCACAGGAGGAATTTCTTTACAATACAATGCAAAACTCTTGTTTCGCGAAATCTGTTTGAAGTGTTTTTTTTAAATTATTTCATCCTTGTTAATAATACAATTTATTCTTGAAATTACTTTGTTATTGCCAGATGCAGCGTTTTTTTTTTCCTTTAAAAGTTTTACGAATGTCTATTGAAAAGAAGTTGATTACAAAGAATGACCATTAAAGCTAAATATACAGATGCACAGGTTTGTTCTGCCCCAATTGCTACTAGATTTACAGTAAAAATAGAATTAAAAGATTGACTTTTTTATGAAAAATTATATTCTTCGCACGTCTTTATTGCTCCAAATGGAGGAAATAAACTTAGTTGAGTATTAATTACAACTATTACTTTGATAAATATATTGGAAGTATTTAAATTACAATATCAGATTGATAATTCTATTTAGTTATTATTAAAACTATGGAATAAAGAATAGGAATATATTTTTATTTTTTTTTTACAAAGAATGGGATTGTTATTATTTATTTAACAAGCATTTATTTTAAACCGTTGGGTATTATCGTCGTGTCTTGGTGCGTTTTAAAATAGTTAAGGTAGATATTTTAATAATTTTCCATTGAATCGGTTATTGTTCTTTTTGCTAAATAGATTTTTGTAGTTGCCGAATTGAATTATTGAAATTTTCGTTTAAGCATCCGGAAATTTCACCTATTTTTCAAATCTCGAAATTAGTTATTCTTTTGGTATAAATACACTTAATTTTTTTTATCTCTAAAAAATTTCGTTGATAGATTTCAGTTATACCCTTGTTTTAAAATTCAAATGAGATCATTGATACGCACTGCATTAATGATTCTTGAATATATTTATATTTGGAAGTAAGATTAAATATTTTGTTTGCATAGCATTTACTAAAAAAGTCGCAACATAATTCCGGAAGAAAATAAATTTAATGTATGCATTTCGAAAAAATATATTTTTATACGGATACAAAAAATTGGTGTTATTTTTATATCAACATTTTTTCATTATTTAATCTGCATTTGCATTTCTATTAGTATAATGTAATTTCAAATATTTTTTTATCCCCAGCCAGAAAACACTATGCAATTGCATTATGCACCAATAAAAAATGATAATTTAGTTTTGGAAGTATTAAAGTATTATATTTTATTAGGAAAACTATAAATAAGAGGAACTTTAAAACTATATCGCATTAGAGTTCGTGCAATAACATTTGCTATGATTGACCATCTTTTTTATTAATTTATCTTGAAGGATTCAGTCAAACTCAATCAGATGAAAATTATATATTCAATCGTAAAGCAATTTTCCATTTTTTTGTTTTTGTTTCTTTAGCAAATGTTAATTTTTCTTAGAAGGTGTACTATGACCATGTGTTTAAAAATGACATATGGTCATAATACACTTGATAAGAAAAATCCTGAACTAAAACATTTAGAGAGATCACCTTCTGATAGATATTTTAACTTAAAACATATTAATATATAACATCCATTCCTAGATTTTCTTTTGTATTTCTCTTTCTAATATAAATATTTCTCTGTTTCTTATAATATAGAATTTATAGAAAGAAATATAGGTATATACTAAATATATTTTAAATATGAAAGTACACCAAATTATAAATATGGCGTCGCATAAATTTATCAATGAGCTTTTGAGTTGCTTCATGTGCAAATAGCAGTTAGTAACTGTAAAATATGAAAGACAAACTTTTGACCTCTAAAGGAGTCCCTTAAAGAATATTTCCAGCTCTGCTACCTTTTTAATGTCTGCAATTTCAAAAGACATTTTTCTTTCAAAATCAGTGTATGTAAATTTCTTTTTTCATTTGTTTTATTCTTATTACAGCCTACATTTATGGAAGCATTGGTGCATTGGGCGTTACTGCAGGTTCGCATAGACTTTGGTCGCATAGATCATACAAGGCAAAATGGCCACTAAGAGTTCTACTCTGTTGCCTTTTTAGCATTGCAGCCCAAGTAAATTCATTTTATTTATGTACTTCTTAAATAGGTATCTGATATCTTATCAAGACTTTCATGAAACCGATTATCTTTCAGAACGACCTCTACCACTGGTGTAGAGATCACAGAGTCCACCACAAATTCACTGACACCGATGCAGATCCACATAATATCCAGAGGGGATTCTTCTTCGCTCACATCGGATGGCTAATGTGCAAGAAGCATCCAGATGTAATAAAGAAAGGAAACACTATTTCTAAAGAGGATCTATGGGCTGACCCTATTATTAGATTTCACAGAAAGTACGGATATTTGCTTTTATTTTTTCTTTCCTTCCTAATTTATAGTGGTATAAAGTTAAGATTTGCATAAGTGTATTGGCAATTTTGGTATTGATTTTTTATATAGCCTGGAAACTATTGAATAGTTTTAGAATCGTAAAGCCTTACATTTCAGTGAATTATTTTCGCTAGTTGAAGATTGTTTCATTATTTTAGAACTTTAATTAATTATTATCTTCATAATTAATTAAAATCTAAAGGGCCGAACAATTTTTGTTTCATAAGATTTATGGTAAGGCTAAGTTGATACGTCCAAGTCCGTGTTCTAATTGTTTTAAATCTAATTCTCAAATTTGATCTAAGAAACAGATGAAACGGAGTACTGATTTCAAATCATTGGCAAATATGCAGATGATTAAACAGAATTCATGAATTCATTTACTATTACAGTAAAGTGTATTGGCAATTTTGGTATTGATTTTTTATATAGAAACGAAATTAATTTCGAAATTAATGCTGTAAAGAAACGAAATTAAATTTTGGTTTAGATGCATAATGAAATCTCATTTGTGTACACTTTGGACTTCTTGCATAACTTCTATAATATCAATTTCCATCCTAATCTCTTACCAATGTTTGATATTTTTGCTGTAAGTAGATATTCTGGAATTGCCCCGGATTATATATGTGCCAGTCATTACAGCATGTAAATAGTTAAGAAAAAAATGTATTAAAATATCTTGTGCTCTTTAGATCAGTTCATTAAACGCTGTTAAGTTCGAAAACGTGCTGATAATCAAGGCACCAATAATATTAAAACTAACTAATTTGCTTTACCTACTTAAATAACCAGTGAAGCTTCATACATTAATTTAAAAATTTGCTTAAAGATTTAGTGCAATTAGAATTTAAAATTTAAATAATCTACTATTTGTTCATTAGTGATAGATAAACTTGACAGAGTTATGTCAGTAACTTTTAATGAATAATTGAATTTAGTAATTTGAGTTCTCTGAGTTAAAAATATGTATTCTGGAAAAAATTACCAGTTTTTCTTCTTTTTAATTTATTGTTTCCAAAATAGTTAAATGACATAATGAAAGACATTCTTTGATTTCAAACATTGTGCTTAGGTGAAAAATTGTATTCTTATTTTAAATACATTTAGGTCCTTAAAAAGAATCATAAATTAAGTTATGGTATTTTTAATATTGTAATTTTAATCAGCTTGCCTTTCTACCTAAATTTACGCCACATTCAATAAGGAAAAGGCCATTTAACAATTCTATATGATCCAAACATTCGGATATTTTTAAAGACATATTTTTCCTAATTTTCCATATTTTTCCTTATTGACATATTGTCCTTGAAATTCGAATACGTAAAACATGATAAGAAATGATTTGTTCATGAGCGCATTTAGGATATGGATCAGAAATTGATAAAGGAGAAAATGTTTCGAAAACTTTCTTGTATAAAAAAATTTGCTATTAAAAACATAATTATCTGGTTCATATATTTTCTAACATTTTCAGTGTTGTTACTAGACTTCCTAATTCCCCTTAAGTCGACTTTGAAATTCAGTTGGTCCTTCGGAATATTCAATTCCAGTTAAATCACTAATACGAAATTTCATGTCTTCGATTTTGTCAAACATTAAAACCATGTTATTTAAGTTATATTAATTTGTTATGTCCATTGTGTATACGAACTTTCCATAATGGAGACTAGAAACATGACATCATAGCTTTGTTTATAAAAATATTGGCAGGCTCTCTTCGGACATTTATGGTACTGTAAATTCAATTTTTATTCGTCTAGTAAACTGCACAGATTTACTACAAATATGTAATGTTACTTCCCAGGGTAGTAATTTTCATTTTGAGGAAGACAATTTTGCAGCTTACCTCTATAGGAATTAATTCAATAATATTAAATGGTTGCCTGATCAATATCTCCGGTCTTTGCTACCATTTGACGACAAACTTGAAGATTCTAGAATCTACGTGAATTTTGATAAGATTCATTAGTAGTCCTTTTAAGACATTCTTTGTCATGTTACTGAAACTATAAAAAGATGGAAGGCAGAGAGAAGTAGAGAGTCTGCCTCAATACTCCATTGACTATTGTTTGTGGAGTATTGAGGCAGCATGGAATCATGTGCTGAAAAGTTAAGTAATATTCAATTAGTTGATGAGTTATGTGCTGAATAACCAGTTAGTTCAGTTGAACTCAGACAAATAGCTGAGTGAGTTCTCTCTGAGTGCTTCGTGCAGTTTTTCTGCATGTAAGCTGCTATTTTCTGTAGAATCTGTCTTTGAAGCTCCTCGCACAGGTGTTTTATCACCTGTGTTAGACTAGAATAGTGTCGTATAGTAGAAGAGGATTTCATTATCAAGCCCGTTGGAGTGTTTCACCTTACACTCATCGTACCGTACCCTATTATTTTCAGTTTTTGTATAAAACTTTTCTGAAAAAGTATTAAACAGAAAGCTTCTTTAACATAAGAACCTCTCGTGAATTAACATCCCATGAAACAATGAAAATGGTTTGAATTTCAGATTAACAATGCAATTACTATTGAAAATAAGACAAAAATATTTGTAAAAAAATTGTAAAAAATCAGAACAAAAATATATGCATGACTAAGAAACTGATATCAAAAGAAGATTTTTTTGAATTTTGAAGAACTATTATTGTGCAAAATTATTTTAGGAATAAGGAAACACTTCAAATTCCAGTTTGGTTTTTAATTAATCAAAACTCTAACTAAAACTTGAAAAAAATCACTCCCAAGACTCACATCCTCACATAAGCGTCGAGTGTGTATTTACTATCAATTTGATAACTGCAAGTCAAACGGCCTGGTATGCTGAGCACAAATGTACAGTAGAAACAGACACAGATATACATGCGTTGATCTTTATTATTCGCTGAGATGTGACTATCTTCGGAGCACTATTTAAAAAATTTTTAAGATTTTAATTTAAAAAAATGCATTTCTAATTTCAATAGGGAAAAAAATTAAAAATTTAAATTTGAAATTATAACCAATTATTAATTATTTTTTAATGGAAATTTACAAATACATCTAACACATTATAACAAATTCTAATGAATATTTTTCAGTTATTTTTATGTAATACATATGTTTATACATATATTTATGTTATGAACTAAAGGATTTCCAGTAACTCTAAAAATATTTTAAAAGTTCCTAATCTTGGAAGAAAATTAAAAATTTTTATTAAAACTTTTCGAACTTCATTCCCTATAAGTTTGATAAACTAAATAAATATGAATCGAAAGATTAGATTCTAGTTCTTAACAAGAGAAGAGTGGTGATGGATTTTAATATCTTAAAAACATTTTAAAAGAGTGTTTATCGCAGAAAACGACAACAAAAATAGTATTTTTTCAGAAAGTGCGTTTAATGATTCTAATATAGAAAAAAAAAAAAAGAAAGAAAAAAGTTTTCTTTAGAATATTTAAACTTGTTTTATTGTAAGCTTAACCTATTGCCACAAATTCTGGCTATAGACGCCCTATTTTTGGCGACATATAGGCAAATGACAGCTATATCCGCCATTTGTTTTGGAAAGAGAAAAAAAATGTAGTGATGAGTAAATGATGGTTACTGCTGTCGAGAAATCTTATGGAAAAACTGTGACAAAATGTGAAAATTTCTACTTCCAAACAAATGATTGACACTCAATTTCATATGACAGTTACAAAATGCATTTCTGAGGACGATCATTAAATTAAAAGTACGTAATAATTAAGTACTTTTAATTTGATTTTTTCTAAATTTCGAAGCCAATTGTTATCATAAAGTGCTGAGTAAGTTGGTTTTAGTTGCTTTTATAAATGAATCTGAGAGGCTTTATGAAGTGTTTTGAAAGCTGTTCTTCATCACGTTACATTCTTTACACTAATTGGTTTATCTTGGTATACATAATTTGATTGCAACAACCTAAAATGAATATGTGCTATTACAATAAATTGCATGGTTTCAAAACTTCCAATAATTTGTTATGAATAACATTCTATCTTTGAATAAGTTTATAACTTAGAGCGTAACAACTTTGAAATGAGTTTGAAGCACTTTTCTATAAGTTTAATGTTGACTTTATTTTTTTCCACATTCTTATTTAATTTCATAAACCATAAATCTACCCTTTTCTTTTTTTGGGTTTGTTCTATTATACATTTTCATTTTTGAACTATGGTCTTCTTATAAATATCTTTTCATTTTTATGAAAGCATTAAATTCAGAAACTTAAAAATATACTATATACTACTCTATATTGCAGTTGTCACTTTTCAGGTTTTCTTTCAAAAATTCTAAATACCTAGAAGAATTTTCTTGATTTTAATGGTTCTTTATAGATTTATTAAGACAAATGTTATCTTATAATATTTATTTCACATGTTTTCCAGCATTTTACTATTGCTTATCATCCTAAAATTTTCGAAGACTAAGTAAATAATTATTGAGAATCTTCTATTTAGTGACATATAATCTTTCTATTTTCAACTCAAAATTAAATTTCAAAGGACAATTCCCAAAACTAAATAAATAAAGACATCTGGATGAATATCTCCTTTAAAATATACAAATTGTATTCGCATAAATGACAAACTATATATTTACTTTTGCATATTTTTCAAATCTTCCAATCGAAAACCTTAATGGCACAGTTTTTAACCGATTCTGCACAAAGATAGATTTCCAGATATACAATTTTCGACAAATCAGTTTAATATAAGCATGTATACAGGAGAAAAAGATTAAAGGATAGTTATCGATATGAAGTGTAGTAAATAAATTATTCTATTTATATTTTCCTTTATTCAAGTGTTCATTTCAGTTCAACTTTTCTCTAAAAAAATAAATATTTTTTTTGCATAACTTTATAAATAATGAAGCAAGACAAAAGAAGAGCCCGCAACGCTCGTAATCTGTATACTTAATTGCAAATAAATAATAGATAAATAGTATTTTCGAGTTATATTATTTTAAAATAATCAAAAATTAAGGATAGGTTTGTTGTTGTTGTTGTGGCTTATCCTTCATCTGTTTGACGAAGTCATATAAGGTCCATTAAAAAGTGAGACTTTTAGTGTGACCGCTTGCCAATCTGGATGTTATCTTTCGAGAGGTTCTTTCACAATTGAGAACAAACGAAAAGTCTGGCTCTTTTTCCGCACACCAGTGATGGCTAGGAGGGATCTTCCACTCCCTTGAAAATTCAGCATTAACTATTGATTGATGTTTTAAAAAGGTGAGGGCTGAAGAAGAAGAACTAGAGTGGCTGAAACCCTGTTTGGCCAAACTATCTGCACGCTCATAACCGTAAATGTCAACGTGCAAAGGGAGCCACTGAAAATGAACATCATGGGACTGTGAAATAAGCCTGAGCTTGAGAAGAATAGAAATACTTGTTTTATCTCCGACTGTGATCCAATTGTGGAAATGTTGAAAGGAGCTACGACTATACGAAATTATCGAGAGGTCCCCGAAGTCATTTTAAATAAGCTTCAAGGGCGTGTTCAATTGCGATTAATTCGCTCTTGAAGACGGATGCGAAATCAGGGTTTCAGAGGGAGATGGAAAATTTATCCCTTGGCTTCTCAATGTAGATGCCACTATCAGCATGGTCATTTAGTCTACTCCCGTCCGTAAAGATTTTTATGGCATTATCAAGGATTTCATTGATGATTTCCAAGTCCAGCTGTCTAAGATGATTTGGAATCAAGTCTCTTTTGGTAACCTGGATATAAAGTTCAAAGTGAAAGTATACTCTGGGGAATCCCTCTGGAAGGCTCAGACAAAATTTTAAGGAGTGAGGCTCAGCATCACCATAAGGCAAACGTCACGTTCACTCCAGTTATAATTCTAGCAGGCTGAGTTGAAAACTCTCTCCAATTTATACAAGTTGGAGGTTGAGACTCAAAAATAGACTGGAAAACCATACTCCGAGATGCGCCTAATAAATGTCATATATGTATTTCTTAGAGTAAGCTCCCCAGTCGGCTCCCCAGTCTTTGCCCACAATGTATTTAAAAATATTTAATCTTTTTCTGCTCCTTAAGACAATATGTTCGATGTGCTTGTTACTTGTCCATTCTGGATCTAAAATAAATCCTAGGTATTTAGGATGCTTCAAGATAGGTTTTTTTCCATGTTAATAAAATTAGTGGAAAATAAAAGTTTTTGAAGTGAGATGCTTACTTTCTTAAACACTCCTTTATAGTTGAAACATGATATTTATTTTCCTCTTCTCATTTGTACCAAACGATACTTCAAATCGTTTTTAAGAATTTTTTATGCTTAATATCATTTTACCAGAAGGCATGAAAAATAAAAGAAACTAATTACCAGTAGGTTTATAAGCTTTTGTTTCATTAAAGTATATGACATTTTGTAAAAGTCCAGTGATGTTACAATACCCACGGACAAGAAGTTGCTTTCGTATTTTGCTCAATAATATTTTACTTACATATACATTTCGGGTTATATAAATTTTTTACTTCATAAAGAATTTTGATTCTATGCTTTAATTTCTTTAATTAAAGATGTCGCAAATCGTTCCTTCAATGAAAATTATCTCCCATTTGTTCAGTTGCGTTATATTAACGTCCCGTTTTAAAGCAACATTAGGTATGTTTTGGGATGGACCTCGTAATTTTGGACCACGGTCAGATGACGAGAACGACACCTGAGCTGGCACTCAGCTCCCCTAACTTCTGCACCACACCAGCGGGAAGGCGTTTGTCACCGACGGGATTTAACGTTCGCTAGACCCGCTTATTCGACAGCTCTTCGGTAGAAGTGGATCTCGAACCTGAAAAACCTGAAACCCTATGGTTCACAGCTCCCATTTGTTCTTAACGAATCTTCACTTGAAATGTAATCGGAGTAGAATCCATTACAAGCACTGATTTTCGCCTCTCATCTTACTATCTATTAAAAAATTATCTTATTCTAAAGCAACATTGAAAGACATTCTTGGTTTTCAATTTTAATGATTCTGTTAAGGTTGCTAGAGAATTCTAATGCAAAATTGGGACTTCTCTTTCCCAAATGCTAATCAAGCTGCTCTGAAAGATTTTAATCATTACTGAATATCTTAAAATTATTTGACAGAAATGGTTAAAATTTTGAATAGTGTTTTTTTAGATTTTGCCTTTCGATTAGTATCAAAACTGTTATGAATTTCTAATCAATAATATTTAAGCACTGAATTTAAAATCTAATTAAAAATATAACGCATGCTTTCATATTTTTAAATCTGCAGGATTTTAGTTTAGCTTACTGAGTATTTTAATGTAGATTAAAAATTATTGTCAAAGATTTCTTATTTCTTGAAATATATTGAAAAATGGGCTCTATCATATAACATTAGGAAATCAAATTTTTTAACTACGTACAACACACGAACTGGGCTCCGTCCCCTGCTCGCTTATGCTCGCCAATCCCCACGCACTGCTAATGCAGTTCCTCTCGGATCGCTTCCCTCGCTCGCCATCTACTAAACCACTTTAGTCTAGCAACAGATATATTCAAATTCAATTTATTCCAAAACAATGAAAGAAATAAAAACATGTAAAGCAAAAAGTACACTCAAAAGAATCACCTGCATTAAAGTTCTTTGTAAACACAAATAACCTTTCATTTAAATAACTATACACATCCACCAATGAAACAATTTTTTTAAAAAAATTGGGATTTTCTCACAGCTTTTCAAATTTGGGAAATATACCATAGAAACAGAATAAAAATAAATTGATATTTACAAAAAAAAAAATGTCTGACAGCAATTATATTCAAATTCAGTCCATTCCAAATTAAGATAAAACAATGAAAGAAATTTCAAAAAATGTAAGGCAAAAAGTATACTCAAGAATTGAACCTAACCTCTTGGAAACAGCGAGGGATAGACCATGGGATCACAACACTGGTTTAAAGGAGAAATATTTTTTCAGCTATCATCTACAGGATTCGCTTGAAATCTTATGAAATCGCATGCTGATGTTCCCGGGCGAGGTCGCAGAGTTGCCAAACGGCGACTAACAAATTCGGCCAGGTGAACGTTTTATGAAAATACAGTTGTTTACAAACAGAACAAAGTGCGCATGCTGGAATTTTCTATGCCAGTTGAGATAATGCAAATGCGTGGATTTTCTGCGTCAGTTGGGGTAACGCAATGCCGATTGAAAGTTTTTAATTTCCTTTATTCTGTTTTATTTTAATTCAAAAGTACTTCAGAATGAATCCGAAAGACCGATTAATTAACAGTGTTTAATTTTAAATGCATCAAATACTAAGAAAATAAACAGGATCGTTTGAAATAATCGGTCGAAAACATGTTAAGCCGAACCTCGTTAGCGTAAGGGAGAAAAAAATAAAGCCTTACTCTTTGGCGGTATCAAGTGTTGCTAAATGACAATTAACAAATTCGGCCTGATTTTGTGCCCACGTAAGCGTTTTTAAATATAGATTTTAGCTTCATTTTTAAATTTGTCTCTTAAAAATACACATATATTAAAGATAATTTTTTTAGCATTCAACAATGGAAGAAATAATCACATGATTAAATACTTTATGGAACGAAGAAAACGCAATGAATTTCAAGGCAATAATCCAATCTATTGCTAAAAATTAGACAAAAAATATTTTATTTAAATTGATAAAATTAAGGGATGCTTTATATGACTATTAGATTGATATCATTAAAAATATATTTTTTAAAAATTTTAAATCGGTGTAAAATTTTTTTTTTGGCAATAATATTTTTGAAAGTTATTGTAGAAAGAGTCAAACCTTAACTTAATATTCAATTAATTTAAATTTCTAAAAACACCTTATATGTGTGCCAGATTTTGTATCGATAATTCAAAATGCACTGTAAAGCGCCAACATACACATACACACGCATATGGCTTTCTTATCCTCAAGGTTATTTCTGTATTTTTGGTGAAAGTTAGAAAAATGTAAGGATTCGGAAGTGTCTGAATACTTTTGATCACATAGTATATTTGTGTTTTAGAATACGTAACTTCAAATTTACGAGGAATAATCTCAATATTTTTGATATCCATTTAAAAGAAAAAAATATTGTAGTAAGAAGTTTTTTCGATAATTAGCTTTGTAGCTTAAACTAGCGATTTGCCATGAGAAACTTATTTTGCTGGAAAAAAATTGAATTAAAAGTATATAAATTCTAGATTAATTTAAAAAATAATTCCATACCTTTAACGTGACGAAAAATAACATTTGATTTAGCCATTTTTACTAGGTCTTTTTTTGTGTGTGTTTCTAGTCTAGATAAGACAATTTGACGTTTCTCTACTTAGATGATTTAAAAAAAATCATTAAGAGATACAAGATATCGAAGATGAATTTTTGGGGAAAAAATAATGTTATTCAGTTATATTTTTTACTTCTCGAAGAAATAAGACGTATTTAATTTTCTGAATATAAAGGAATGGTTTTATCGATATCTTCTCAAAGTTTTACTCTCTTATTCTCTTGTCCTTTAACTTAAATCGCAAAGATAAGTATGGACGACAATGACTTATGTTCCATAATTCTGCTTAAAATTTCGTTAACAGATGCAAAAGTAGTTTCGAACAGTATTTTCATTAGTTTCTAAATGCCACTATTTTTAGAACAGTTTATATTTTCCAGATATTATCATCTGATGTCAAAATTCTTCTGCTTTATCTTACCAACTGTGATTCCCGTCTATTTTTGGAACGAATCGTGGTGGAATTCCTTCTTTGTTGCTGGTATAGGAAAATACTGCTTGTTCCTGAACGGCACATTTCTGGTAAACAGTGCAGCCCACAAATATGGCTTTCAACCTTACGATAAGAATATTATGGCTACAGAGAATTCTTTTTGTTCCACCCTTATGCATGGGGAAGGCTGGCACAACTATCACCATGTTTTTCCATGGGACTACTCAGCAAGCGAATTGGGGTACACGTTGAACCTTTCCAAATTATTCATAGATTTCATGGCTTGGATTGGACAAGCTTATGATTTGAAATCTGCTGATCCTGAAATGGTCAAGAATAGAAAATTAAAAACTGGAGATGGCACAAGAATAAAGAAAGCAACCGGAAAAGGAAAGAAACTATTCTGAGATTAATCATAAGTTCCAAATATTAATTTGAATAATGTGTTTTTTTCTTATGTCTAAATTTATACAATATTATTATGTTTTTTAACTTGTACATTTTTTGATAAAAATCAAACGAAGTAATTGTCTAATGTATAATTATTCATAACTCTACAGACAGTTAAACGATTTTGTAGATTCTTTTAACCAATGTTCTGTAGATGTAAAATGTTATATAATCCAGATTATTAATATTTGTACCTGCATAAATAGCTTTAATATCTTTTATTATTTGAACTCTGTTCACTTACCTGATCGCGATATTAAATAATCTAACCCAATTAACTAAATTAAACTGAAATAAACACAATGTATCTATCATGATAGGCATTAATTATTATCGGTATATTTTTAATATTTTAATTAAATCATTATCAAAAGCCAATTTATATCAAAGAAGTGCATCTGTTAAAAAAAAATACTTCAATTGAGTTTTGTATACAATTTTCGTATTTTTGAACTTTGATAAAATCTTACTTCCAAATAATTTGTGGCAATTATCTGTTGATGGTACAAAGTTATATAGGTTCTTTCCAAAAAATTTTATGCTTAGACTCAAGTTGCCGTATTAAATCAAATTGAATTAACATTCTTACAATTTTACCTTCATATTTGAATTTATTCAAAGGATTCAAAATTTAAAAAAATGAAGTCATGTCTACTTTAAAATGCAACTTCATTATAAAATGACTGTATATATCATAAGCTGCATCTCAAGTATACAATATCGTAATTCATTTACATGATTTCTTTCAGATTATTTGAGCTTGAAAAACTCTGATCAGTGAAATAAACGAGTAGCAATGGGAATACATCTATAATTTCTCTTAATTTAGGTAGACTTCTAATCTAAAAGTGTTTCTCTCAAAAGCAGAGTGAATAGTATTAGCTGTCAAGTATTACATTAAACTACTACTACATAAAATGTGATGTTGAATTGTTCGACAAATATATTAACAATGAAATAAACGAAAAATAGTTGTTTTATCTTTTCTGCGTTTCGAAATCTTAAATTGTTTCCTTAATCATAGACACGTATCTTTAAACGTGATCAACATCACGATGCCGAGTTACACTTGCAATACAAACCCCGCTTTGAATTATCCTGCTAAACGTTTTTTTTTCTAACTCTTTTCTAAAACAAGCGAGAAGGTTCTTCCTGAATAGTTATTACCATCCATTTTTACGGGTAGTTGAAACATCATGTTTTGGCCATCCGTAGATGTCCTATATGGGATTAGTTCATGAAGGCTGATATATAGTCGTTTTAATTGCTTGTTTATGAGGGAATAAGCTACTACGTTATATTCTTGGGCTTGGTCAGGCATAATTTTGAACATATAAATTTGGGCTAATATACAAGATTAATAAAAAGTTTGTATGTGACCAAAGAAAAAAATGACAATGTCTTTTGTCGTTGGGATTACGGTACCATCTACTGTATTTAGTGATTTTGCAGAAATTGAAACTGACTTTGATAATTTTCTGAATTTAAAATAAAATGAATTGCTGAAAAGTCTCTGAAATTTCTTATAATTCATAATGAAGAGGAAACACTGTTTATATATGATGTTTAGCAAAAATATGTTTCTTATCTTAATTCAAAAGATCATATAGGGTTATAATGGAAATGCGTATTAAAAAAAGTTAAAATGCGTCAATTTACTAGTTGGAACTTCATAAGTTAAACAATTGAAACAATTTAAGACTTACCGATTTAAACAACGGTGACATTGTAATAGAAGTCCTAGCTAATGCATCTCTTAGCTATACAAGGAAAATAATAAATTTCTCAGAAAAAGCTACTTCAGCTATTACTAAGTTATGTTTATTCTTTTATTCGCTGATAATTCTCTTCGTATATTATATAATATATATTCTAGAGAAAATTTATGACGTCATATCCGGTCTATGGGAAAAATACCTTATTGGAAACATGAATATTATTACTAGGAAACTAGTAACTAGATATTACATTCATGTCCATAAATTAATCATAAAGCAAGTTCAGGAAAAGTAAGAGACAGAAGCAAAACTAATGTGACTTATTTGTAAAGCCTATTTATTAAACAAAAAGTAAAGAGCAAAAAATATGCTATATGTTTGATATCATTAATAGAAATTGCCCTTTTTGGGTCTCTGGAGCAAATTACCAAAAACCTATTTTCAAAAACCAATATTACATGGTTACATGGTTTGTATGATGGTTAATGCATAATATGTCTCCCAGATACTATGTACAGTCCGTATAATGTGAATATTAAATTGTCAATCTGATCTTGGAGAATATTACACCACTCATCAAGCAATGCTATCCGAAGTTCCGATAGTTATGTAGGAGATGGTTGACGGGATGCACTCGTCGGCCAAGCATGTCCCACACATGCTCTATTGGATTTATGTCCGGTGAGAATGCTGGCTAGTCCATACGGGTGATATCCTCCGACGGAAGGCATTTGTTTACCATGTTTTCACAGTGAGGACGGGCAATGTCATCTATAAACACGAATTCTGTGCCCATGGCGACCGGAAACAAACGTACATGTTGTTCCAGAATGACGCCACGATAGATTTCGCCTATCATGGTTCCAATTTGAACATGCAGGTAGGTTCTGGAATCCCGAATAATTCCTCTCCAAATGCGCAATCCTGCATCACCATAATGGTGTCATTTAATGATGTTCTCTTGGTGGTAACGGGTACCTGGAACTCTTCATATGAAAGTCCGTAGAAAATCAGACTGCAAGCTAAAACCTGGACTCGTCAGAAAACATCACACAAGCCCACTGTTGCGGTGTTCACAATGCATGATCTCTACTCCAGGCAAATCTCAGGCAATAGTGAGTTGCAGTAAGTGGAACACATCTGACAGGCCTAAGAGCCTGACAGACCTAGGGCCTGCCTTGAAATTTTCGTACCTGTGGCTGAAGAGAGCTGACGAAACAGGTCTGAAGCTGTGCTTGGTCTTTTTCTTTTCGCAGTAACTGCCGAGTATCAGTCCTTATTCGGCGTTGTAACTCGAGAGAGACCTGTGCTGTAACGTCTATTCACATTACCATCATTTTGGAATCGTTGTCAAAGTCTGGAGATGACACTCTGGATGATTCCAAGTTCCTCGGATACTTCCAGCAGGGTACGCCCACATTCCAGGCGGCCGATAATTCTACCACGTAAAAAATCGTCCAAATGCATCCTTTGTGTTAAAACTATACGGTTATTGCACTGAAACGCTTATAAAGCGCTTGCGAACAATTTTAATTATTTTCCTGTATTCCTTATACATCACTCTCTTACACTCTCGTCATTGTGACGTACTATCGGTGTCATCTGGTGGCTTCCTGCAATTTGAATATGATTTTTGAAGATGCGTGTAGTCATTTTACGGTGATATATGTATTTTGGAGTTCGATTTCAGCGTGACTCTGAATTATCCTTAATTTATAAACATGAGTGTAAATAACTTTTGTAGCCTTTTTG
>JAPMOR010004809.1:45986-89548 GCA_026543865.1 Argiope aurantia
TTCTAAAGATCTTTTAAAATATCTTATCTCCATGTTCTATGAGAAACTCTCTGTATGTCAAAATAGATAGAAACTTGGTGATTTCGCCTAACAACGAAATTTCTAATGTCAGTTTCCAGTGAAACAAGGATAACAGTGATTGAACTTTCCTTTAGGAAGCCACTTTGAAACTGAGAAATATAGTGATGTACTTCCAAGACTTAAATCAGTCGCAAGTTGAAATTTTTTTTCAAATAACTTACAAAGACAGCTAGTTAATACGATAGGTCTATAACTAAAAGGACCATAGGGATCGTTCCCTGGTTTCAATGTTGGAATTACTGTTACATAGTTCCAATGGATGGAAAAGACATATTACCTCCAGATTCTATGGAACAAATATGATATTTTTAAAGAAAATCATGGAAAAGATTTCTCCGCATTAAATAGGTGATGCCATTTGGTTCAGATGATGTTTGTTTGGTACTCATTAGGGCACTTGTAATTCCAGAAAAGTAAAATCATAATTATATGAAAGGCTCTGCGTTATAGAAATCGTAACGATCGTAACGGTGAACCCTCCAAATCCGTTTTTATGAAGATAAAAGTCTCTCAATAGTTGCTGGAAGAGCATGTACATGCAAAAGCCTTCGCAAGGGTGTTAGATATTTCTTATACATCATAAATACAGTGTGTCCCACAAGGTATGCAGTGTCTAATTTTTACATATTCGGAATGTGCACGTTAAGACGAGTATTTTGATATATAACATGTGGAATCATAGTCTAATATAGAATATAGTATATAGTATATAGAATTACCAATCCAAATATAGAATCATAGTCTAATTAACGAAAACGTTAATTACGAATCCGTCAGTTTGTATTCCAAATTACGATGCATGTGACAATTGCCCAACATGGAAGCTTCCCTAGGTGATTATGCAAATTCGTGGAAACCAATGAGAAAAAAAGCGTGTCTGCAAGTGAATATGCAAATGTCTGCAGCGGCATATAAAGCAGGAAAACAGGTTTGATGAGAATGAGTCGCGTGTTGTTCGCTAAAAAATTTCGGTGTAATGCGTGGATTCGTTGAGGTAATCAAATGAGAAAACATTCGATTGAACGTGTTTTCATGGTGCTGCTGACTTATCATGAATTGCAATTTTATCACAGTTTGGTGAAAAAATTCGGCAATCACCATAATATAAACGGCACGAAGAATAAAAGAATGTTCGAAAGATTTAAGAAAACTGGCACTTTGTTGGACAATGCGCTAGCGAAAATGTGAAGGGAAAAACGTGAAGCGTGCAAGAACAGAACCAAATGTTCAGAAAGTGAAAGTTTTTAAATGATAGTGACATCCCATTCTTGCATGGCATAGACAAAATAAGCGATTATTGGTTTATGCAAGATAGTGCTAGACTTCACCGCACTCTCGAAACTTCGATCTCCTAGCTGAACGATAGACTGGTCGAGTTAGATTCCAACGAAAATACTAATGGTAGATAATGGCCACCTTTCTCTCCGTATCTTAACCCGTGCAACTTTTTTATGAAGACATTTGAAAGACACAGTGTATCTCATACAGCCTTTAACATTGGATGACTTGAGAGCAGCAAATGAGACCGAGTTCAAGGAAATTGGAACAGATGTTTTGCAAAAAGCAATTGGGAACTTTGATTCCAAACTTCGGAATTTTATTTGTTCGAAAGGTCGGCATGTCGAAAATCTATTGTAATGAAAGTTCCCACTAAATATTTATTTTCACTTGGTATTGTTCTCATTTCTTGATGTTTTCATGACACAAGTTTCCCACCTTCATTAGACTATGACATTATATTCTGCGACCTCACATATTATACATAAAAATACTCGTCTTGACGTGTTCTATCCGAATATTAAAATTAGATGCTGCATACCTTGTGGGACACCCTGTATCTCAGTCATACTTTTGAGGATATGAAAAAAGGTAATCTGAGTAGACCTTAGAAGCATTTCTAACATTGGACCACATTTCTTTATCTGTAATTGAGGAATTAATTCCCTGGACAAAATTTATCCAGGAACCTTTCTGGCTGCATTGTCTAATTGACTTCACAATACGTTTTATTTGCTAGAAAAGGATAAGATTTGATGTTATAAGGCACCTTCTAAATTTATTCCATGCCCGTTTTTTTTTGTACCTGACCTCCGTACAATCTGAATTCCATTATGGATTTCGTTCTTTGGAATGCATATATTTGAAGAAAAAATCAAAGTGCGAGTTAACAAAGTTGCCGCCTTATTTATTTTTCAGTATCTATTATGTCCCTTGCAATGCCAGCCCTATTCCAGAAACTCTCCCAATCAGCTTTAGAGAAGGCGTATAGAGATAGGCGTTGGACGAACAAGTTAAACAAAAATGGGGAAATGATCGCTCTCAAGTAAACCTTTCCGGACTCTAAAACTAAAATTAGTCTCTAAAGGTGGGGGTACAATGTGCAAGGTCTATAGAATGAACTGTTCTATTCAGGTGATGAAAGTATGTATGTTCACCATTGTTCAATATGCAAAGAGATTGGTCATTGATAAATTCTTCTGTTTGCTTCCTCGAGCATTTACATTCCCAAAGTGTGTTACGGCCGTTGAAATTCTTCAAAATAATAAAGAGAAGTAGTAATTCCTCTATCAGCTTATCAATCTTTCCCTCTCTCTGAGAAACGGGAACAGATAAAAGGTACATAAGGTAATTGATGAGTATGGAAACCCACACAGCTGCAGCTTGCAGGATGGTATACAAAGGAACAACTGTGGACGGACTGATACGTGAAACAAGTAAAGAAACACTTCCTGAGGTTTTGCGAGAGATAACATCCTTGCACACTGCACTGTAGCTTTTGATTTTAACCGTGTCCGTTGGTTTTAAGACGTTTCTTATAATCGATGCAAACTGGATGGTTCTTAAATTCAGATTTTTGGTGTGGTCAATTTTGTGACGGAAACTTAGATAATTCCAATAAAAAGAAGTCAGTTTGTTTAAGAATTATTTGCAGGTTTTTCATTTAAATTTTTACTTTTAGACTCAGTATTTAAAATTGAACAGTCTTCATTCACATCACATATAGATAATACTAAATCTATTTTCTTAATTTCTATGGACGGCATTATATCTGTATCTAAAAGATCTGTAGCGATCTGTATCTAAAAGATCTGTAATGTCATTGATCTTATCGATTTATAATTTTTTAAGAAAACACATTTTTAGCTTGATTATGATTAATTAAAAACAGCCTGAATGTTTGGTAGATGCCTGTTCCCAGTAATCGTTAAAAATTGATGTTTTTTTATTTTTTTCTGGAGGTCAGATTTTGATTTTTTTTTAAATTCATGTGAGATTTCTTAGTTTGCTTGGGCTTTGTGTTGGACATTGAGAAAATATAAGTCGCAAATGAGGATTTTTTTCCGATTTAGATGCTTCTTATTTGTTTGTTTTGGAATTTTCAGGAAGCTTTGGGGTTATTTGTGGAGATATTGCAAGAAACAGAACTTTAGTATGTACTGATAAAGCCTTTGGATCCCATTGACTCGCCCGAGTCTGTGATGGATTTTTAAAATTTGAGGGATTTGAAATATTTTCTATTGGTGTCCTGCTTATACTTGCTTCAGGAAATGATCCATTTTGTTTAATTTTAACCGATAAAATCTCTTTTGCAATGTTGCACTTTGAGCAATTTCGTAAATACACTAGATGAGGTAATGTGCACTTTAAACATTTAAATGTCATGACTGGTGTCCCGAATCTTTACACTTGAAACATCTTGCGCTTAGGGACACTTTAAATAATATTGAACACCCAAGCCTCAGAAGTAAACACTTTTGCTTTATCCCTAGCAACTTAATTATTGATGTGACCAAATTACCAGCAGAATTGATATTTTGGAGACTAACAGTCTATCACACATCTAGCGAATCAAATCAAAACTAAGATGAAAACCGGAAGCCTAATTGACATTAAAACTAGCAAGGATTCTGGAACGTATTCCGAAGGCATTCTAAGATAAAGAACTTAATCCCTTTTAAAAGAACCAACACACAAGCTCGTCACATTCGTCCTAGTAGTCAGAGGAAATCTTGATATAATTTGTATCATCCATTACATCCACTGCATTAGTGAGACATTATGAAACTACGACAATATCACTGATGATATTTGGCATGAATCTTCCATTCCTGTTTTGAATAAATGAAACGTGATGCATTCTGCCCTTTCAGATGTAGTTAATATTCTCGCCAAGCATTCACACAAGTTTCCATAAGTGACTCCTACAGTCTCAATTTTAGGATTTTGGAATTAGTGTCTTTGTGTCAAGCCCATGATACTAGTCCTGTACCAGATAGAATCACCTGTAACACGCTTTACAATTTGAATGCCGCTTCTCTGTCCAATTTGACTCTATAATTTAACAGAATCTGGACAAAGCAGAAGTGTACTTAACAATGGTGCGAAGTTATTGTGATTCCAATCTTAAATCCTGGTCAAGATACAGTATACTTTCAGTATTACAGAACCTATTGATTTTAGAAGGTGTTTATATAAGATTTTGGAACATACTGTCAATGCCAATATCATCTGTGAATAAGAGAAATAAGGATGCCTCTCTCCGAGGCAGAGTAGTTTCCGTAGAGATCGTTCTGCTTCTGATACCCTCATCTTATTGGAAATCCATATTTGTAATGCATTTTTAAGGAGAACTCGCCATGATTCTATTTTCTTTGATATCGAAAGAGCATATGACGGTGTGTAGGATCAATACCCTTTTTGGTTTTAAAGGACGTTTGCGATATTTTTAATTAATTTTTTATGCTATCGAAAACACTTCGAGTTCTTTTAGGTAATTTTTACTTAAATCTTTCTATACAAGCTGTAGATGTTCGTTAGAAAACATCCTCAGTGTCACCCTTTTTTCGTTCATATCAGCCAAATTCTCCATAATTTTCCATAGTCTTTTCAGAAATGTCTTTATATTGATATGCAGTTAACCAATTAGATTCTTGCAATAGTAATGGACACACAATTTGTACAATTAATCATTATTTTCATATTTTACTTATTTTTATATCAATGATTTGTTACCTTTTCTTAACATCTTAACATTTCATGCATCCATTGTTATTTCGTATTATTCTACATACATTTTATTTCAATTTTCGGGATTTATTAATTTAATAAGTGTATTTTTTAAAATTTTCTTTTACCTTCAGCTTGACGAAAAATTCATGGTCAAATATTACTCGTGCACCATAAAATCCCACAAAACCAACCAACCAATAACTCTGAATTATTGCGATGATTTAATTTGTATCTTTATCACACCATGCATTTTTCTTAACCCGTTATAATGGAATATGATTTGATTAAATCTATAAATAATAGTTTATGCATAAGTGATGATAAAATCACATCTCCCTTCTCAACCTTTTTTAGTAAATGAATTAATGTAACATTATTTTCAGCTGTAAGGAAATATAGCGGCATTACATTTTGTGTAACTTCTCCAAAGACATTTTTTAAATATAATTTTTGAACTTACATATAATGGATCATTCTTATAAATCGAACTGCGAAAAATTCCGAATATTCGGAAACTAATTGCTTTTGATATAAAAATTTTGTACTTTTAATTACGGAAGTTTTTTTTTTCATTTCTATAAGAAATACCATCATTCGTATTGGCAAGTTGTGCAGAATTACCAGCATAAACACTAATTTTATCGTTCATCCTACTTCACATTTTATCTTAAGATGTTACAATTGCCTCTCAATGTTCAGTTTCATCTCCATAACTTATCCTTAAAGTCTATGCTCAATGTTACTTCAACTGTCATTTCACTTAATTCAATTGCTAAATACATATCATCAGCAGCCTTAATTATCTTATCTAACTTTACTATGATCTGAGATTTTAAGGACAGAAGTTTTGCTTCCTTGAAATAAGCCTCAATATTTCTTTACCCAAGATATATTTTACATTTCCATTTTTCAATTTCTGTTTAAAAAGTCGATAATTAAATAAATTAAACAAAGTAAAATTGACTTACCTATAATTTTAGCGATTCTATTTTTCGCTATTCACATGAATCAAAATTTAATTTCCAATATCGGGAATCCAATATAAACTTCATATGTTTCAAATTCAATTTCATTCCGATTATTTATAACACATCGATGATCTAAGAGTTCAAATGATCACCTCCGTCGTTACCATGAAGATACCTCAAATAATAGTTCTTACATGTTTCTGTTTTTTTTTTTCCAGTAATCAGTCCTTTTTTTTTTTCCTTTTAATTATTTTATTTTAGAATCATGTATAATTTTCGAACTCGAGACGATTCGCATGCAGGAAAAAACTCAAAAATATAATAAATGTAATCCTTTTGATCCTTTTTAAATAGGCCATTCACACCTCCATACTAATTTATGGTATTAACCAAACTAGATTCTCCATTGGATAGGAAAGACGTGTACTAAAATTTCACTTTCCAATAATTACTTTTCAAAATGTGACATTAAATCATCACAATCTAACGAAATTCTAAACTTTTTTAATGGCTAGTGACATTATTTTATATGAATTTAATATTTTTAAAAGTTTTTCTCTTTTTGCGTTACACATTATTCGTATTGATAAGTTGTGATTTTCATCTCCGTTTTCATCGTGTTTATTATATAAATTTGGATTTTTAAATATTTTGTTATATACTAGGAATTTCGAATTTTAATTATTAATATAATATCACCTGTTTAGATTTAAGTTACATTTACGGCGCAGTATAACACAAAAACGCTTCTGCGACATCTTTCTTCATATCTGGATTTTATAAGAAATGAAATTGAATCATCCAACTGGACTATGAACAAGAATACACATTTCAAAACTAATAATAGAACACTAAAAATATTAAATAGCATCGTATTAGAAAGAAATATATATTATAAGGTAGACTATAATCTATCTAGGGTCGAAATAACTTGAAACTGAAATATTCCAAGACCACTCATGACTCGAATGTGGTCTTATTCCCCCGCCTTAAATATCCTTATTAAATTTCTATATTTGTTGAAATGAAATATGTCTTTGTATATGAAAACCTGGTAATTCGTACATGTTACATGATAGAGGATGAAATTGTATTTCTGAAGAGTGTATGGTCCATTATCTTATAAGTTTAGCTGATAGTCAGATTGTTGATGCGATTTGAAGAGCGTTTCAATGAGAGAATATTTGAGAAGAAGACACTCCTTTGAATGTTTAATATCATTTAATAAACTATAAAAAATAAATATTTATTTATTGTATCTAAATTTTACAGTTACTGATGCTTGTCAAGTCTTAAGTTCAATATTTTAATTTAGGATTTTACTAATCCTAACGTGAATTCAAATCAGGCTTAATATTATCTTAAAAAACAGCTATTTCGAGAAGGTTAGACAAATCTTTTCCTTGCGTCACCACGTATTGCCAACAAACCAACCAATCAGGGAATTAATGAAAAACGATCACTATAATATATTGAAAACGCTTAGCACATCAATAATATGATAATATGCAAGTATAAAAAGTGATAGAAAAATATTCATTTTTTACTTTTAGTGTAAAAATAAATACTAAGACAAAAGATGAATTTCATTTTCTTGATATAATATAAATCTACCTGTTCTAAAAAACCTTGGTTCAGCTGCAAAACTCAGTTTTTCGTTTTGCAATGGCAGGAGCCAAAAACAATCATTTCACATATAATTCATAATAAAACAGATATTGAAAACGGTAATACTTTAGTGTCAAAATTAGAAATTTTCAAATGCAATTGAGTCAATATTTCACAGCTCAATTTTTGACATAGCTCAGATTTGTGTCCTTTTGAAAAAAAATGACAGGAGAAAATTAAGTTTTAGCTACATATTAATAATTTTTCTCCTTTTCTGTAGCATTATAGTAAATAGGATGTCTAAAACTAAGTTGAAATTCTAATGACTCATTTGTTAAGATAATAGATTTCATTTGAAAAAAAGTATTAACTATCAGTTTAATATTTTTATTTGATTGATGTCTAATATTTATTACTTATTTTAAATATTTAGGATCGTTATCTTATTTCTCGAACTTTATAATCTAAAAAATAATTTTATGCATTCATAATAGATACAAAGCAACTGGAAAACATGTATATGTCTCAAAAATATACAACTACCAACAAGAACTTGTCATATTTTTTAGTGACTAAATTAAAACGTTTGTTATAAGAATGGTGATAAAACAACTTTTCAAACAATTGACTGTCCTAAAATAAAATAATTAATTTTAGAAAACACAATATTAAAAATTTTACTCTCTGCAAATTTTCTAATGAAAAAAAAAACATCATACAATACGCAACATGATGATTAATGTACAGAAAATAACTTTTTACAGCGTGAGCCATTTTACCTAGAATTACCAAATAAGAGTAAACAGTAACGTTATGAATAGCAGATAATGAATCATAATGGATTATCAAAATTTGTATCAGATTTAAATTTACTTACAATTAAGTAGCTAAATTTTATTTAATAAATTAAAATTTATTCAAATGCTAATGATTTTTAATAGCTTGGGAATATATCATCATTATTTCCTTACAATTTTATTTTTAATTTAAGTAATTTTATAAAAATTTGTTTCAAAAGTAATTTTTGATATTGCTTTTTATTTATTGCAATAAAATAAATCCAATTTCAATCAAACATTTCACTCGCGGTTTCTACCAGTATTAACATTATGATGAAAAATTTCTCTTTATAGGCATACATTCAAATTTGAATTCGAATTTTGCTTGTTTAAACTTAATATTTTTAAACCGACATTTCATCTGTAAATTGTATAGAGTTAAATTCGTTAAACACTGAACATACGCCAAATTCCTGTAATGCAGAGAAATCTAATTAAAATTTTTTCATGCTATTATGTTGTGAATTAGAATTTGATAAGTAGACAGTTTTTATTCTTTGTTTGAAAAAATTGAAGCATTTGATTTATTATAGAAAACGTAGGCCCAATTATTTTTTTCTTTTAATTTTTTTTTTAAATTAAATAAATATTTCTTCTAAACTGTATAATACTTATGTGTGAGAAATAGAGACAAGTAATACATATGAAACCAATTTAATTAAAGACAAAAGAGACACAAGATGTTACAATCATGTTTTAATTACATTAAGTACAGCTATTTCAAGGATAACATTTCTCATTTGTAAATCGAATTCTATGCAAATCATTTTAAACATATTTTCATAAATTATCATTAAAAACGATTTCCTAAAATTACCATTAAAACATATGTTCACGTTACTGTATAGCTTTCTTCTCAGATATTATTTCGAGCAAATCAAATCAGTTGAAACAAGTGAAATACAGTAATTGTTATCCAGTAAATTAAGCAGCCGCAAAATATTAGAACCAGGTACTGAATAAATGAAATCAGACTGCCGTACCTGCGGAGAAAAAAAGGATTTTAAATTAAACTGTATTTTAGATTTGCAAAATAAACATTCAAGAGAGACAGAACAATATTATCATGTTATTATAAATATATTTATGGATTTCGGAGTAAGAAACTTTTATCTGGGATTTTAAAGAGTTCTAAAAAAAAAGAAATTCGTGACTCAAAAAATATTTTATGCGATAATATTTTGTACATGAAGATGAAAAATCTTATTTCTTTTAAATAGCAGAATTTTAAACTTTACTATGTTCAAAACACCATTAGAAAGAAGTTTTTTTATTCTTTTTTCTTTTCTTAAAGAACCATTATCTCATCCTGCATAATTGAAAGAATTCGTATCCAATACAGTTTATATTTAAAGAAAAAAATCCATCTAATTTGGATGTCTGAACTTCACAAATATTTCCAGTCTACTTCAAAATCAATAGAAACTTTACACATAAAATTATATTATTTGCAATTTTTCGAAATTTGTATTGGTACTAGGAATTATTTTAATTTATGAAAAGAAATAATTCTAAATTTTTTGTACATTATATCAAATTAATATTAGTATTTGATGAAAAATGTGAAAATGATATCAAATTCTCATGTGGTACGGAAATCTGAGTATTTCCTTGTTCATTGTGGAAACTGAAAAGAGTACCGTAGTCTCCAAGGTTATTTGATGCATATTTTTACTCCATGATAACAAGTAACTGAAATCGATTGATTATTATAAAAGAAATGCAGTAAATAAATATATTCTTTTACTGTTTTCGGACAAATTATTTTATTTGTATGTAATTAGTTTCTTTCAACTCCAAATAAATTGATGGCAACAGAACTGGACTATTTTACTAGTTTTTATGAGACATAATATAAATTATTATGAATTAAATCTGATCTGATGTATTTTGATATTTTTTGTATTTTAATTGAGTAAACAACATTTGCATTTGAGAAAAAAAAATATTACTTATTCATGATTTCTAGATCCTTTTTCCAGCGGGGAGATAGAAGCCCTTCTATGGCTGATTTGAAAAATTCTTCTAGTGTTATACTTTCGGAATTAATATCAAAATTCTGAAACAAAAATAATTAACTGATATTAAGTTTTAAAAATAAATTGGAAGCATTAATCACATTTTATTTAAAATTATAATGACAAAATATGGGCTGATGATATAAATAGTATATTCTAAAAATTTAAAACTCTTCCAAATATAATTACATAATTTACCTTAATAAAAATAACCTTTAAAAACACTTCATTTTACTATTGTCAGTATAAGTAATATTTTTTTTTATTTGAATACTTTCTCCTTTCTAGAATTAAATTTATAATTCATTAAATTCTATGGAAACTTGAAATCATCTTTCTTTCATATCTGTTCCACACAATCAACATTTAATAAAATTCATGGATTAATAGATAATTAAATTTTGTGAATGATAAAATTTTCTACCATTATCTCAGAACATGAAAATGTTTCAAATCTTTCATCTTGTGAAAAATCAATCAAAAACGTTTATTTTCATAAACATGAATTAAATCTGCAACTGTTAACTTAACTCGTTGCTGGTCATAATCAGAAGTTTAATATTAATTTTATTAAAGGTGTATCAATAAAAATGTTTCTTGAAATTTAAATCTCGAAGTAGACAAAACTTTATCACTATTATCACATATTTAAGAAAAATGTTTCAATGAAATTGAAAATTATTCAGTTCTGCTGAAATGAATTTGGAGCTCGAATATTTTTATGAAAAGTACATATATTATTAATTAAAATATGTATATAAAAAGTTAATATTTTTATTCTAGTACAAAAATGTAAATTTAGAATGTTAATGACAAAGATTTTAACAATTCATGTGAAATTTTAATGTCCTTGATTCTTATCGATTTTTCAGAAAATAAGGGGCAAATATTGATGTTTCATTTGCTTTTAGTCTATATTTTATTTAAAAAAATTCTTGCAATCATACAAATAAAAATTATTTAAATGTGTTTATTGTATGCAAAGTATCCTTTATTTTGTGAAATTACGTTTATTTTTGGAGTGAGGAAATTGAAACAAAATAAACCTTGAAATTAAAAATAATTTTTCTATAAAAAGGATTATGTATATGCATGATATATAATGAAATATCATAATCAGGCATATTGACGATTATTTAATGAAATAAAAATCAATTTTTCAAACTTCAAAAATATAAAGTTAAGAATGTTGATTAACAATAAAAATAACTATATCTGTCATGTAAAATGTAGGTCTTCCGAAATCTGCATAATTTTTTTAAAAAACCAAATAAGTATATTTTAAAATTTTGAACCTGTCCCTTAGGATAATTTAAGATCTTTATTTTTTTTTTAAAATCTATATTGCAATTCAACTTATCGAAACACCGAAAACTACATTCAGATGCAGGCTCTGTCAGTTCTCTCTACCTTGGAGAGAGGCACCAGAAAAAAAAAACATTTTTCTTGAACATGCATTTTAGCAAAGCAGGAGCTAAACCTGCAAGTGCTCTTTTATAGGATTTAAATTATGTAATTCAAGAGAATCAGTCATCTCAAAAAATAAATAGTAAGTTTTCTTAATTTTTTCTTTGGGAAAGGGTGAAATAAAAGATATTGGTTCAACTCACATTTCAGAAATAATTGCAGCCCATTTTGATGTCGAAAAGATAAAACAATAAGTAAAGACACTGCAAATGATAAATCTATCACAATAATTATACAAAAAACACATACCTCTAGTTGAAGAATAAGACTCTACATATTTTGAATATACAACTCCAAAAATAACTAAAATAATTTTAAATAACTAATATTTAGGAGAGAAAATTGCCTTCATGAGAAAAGGCTTAGAAATCATGATTTTATGTCACAATAAATACTGGATCCGCTAAAGAACCAGTTTCATTGTTCGAGTATGCTTTAGAACCCCCATAATAAGCAGAAGTTTGTTTGCTTTTTCTATTAGGAATTTTCTATAGGAAAGTTAAGCTTTTCTTCAATGATCCGACATACTTCCTCTTCATCTGTATAATACAAAAATATTTAAGAGAGTGTCAAGTTTTACTATTTGTTAAGTTCAATTAAAATTAATAGTATTTTTCCTGAGGTTGATTTCAATGAGTTGAGCACAGACCAAAGAATTCTCTAAGATACATGTCATGCTCTACTAAAAGGCGAATGCTCCTTACCTACTATATGCAAATAAAGAACCTGAAAACAATTCTCATGCATGATAGTTGACAATGTCAATTTGAATTTTGTGCTTATACATTGCACCATTTGATCATACTTCGCAGTTAAAAAATTAATTAAATTTGTCATGAAAGTCTATGCAACACAATAAAATGTTGTTCATGGATTATTCATAAATCGCAACAGCTTTCTAATCGAATTCAGTGTTCCAGGTATTTTGAAAATAAAATTAAAGGAATTGTCGAATTTATTACATAGAGATAAACTTATGGTACAGCCAGAAAGTCTAGTTTTTGTTGTTTGATTCACAAAAAATTAGTAGATGCTTAGTAAGCAAAAGATACAACAAAATCTCGAAAAGTACATTAAGATCAAAGAATATAATCAAGCCCCAGAAATTAATTTTCAGACAAAACACTACTTGGATTATAGTAAGCGGCAGTCTGCAGCACAGTAACCGCCACTTCTTACTATCTTAAATAGGCAAGAGGTAACTGGACGGTTTAAAAGGAACTAGCAATATAAGGAAATTAAAAATTTCTTAAGAACAAGAGGCAGAAATAATTATGAAGTAGGTTGCATAAAATAGATTTCAGCATATTTCAGATTTCGGACAGCAAAATGAATACTTAGATCAAGTTTGCTAAAAAAAGCGCTCTCTGAAGTTTAAAAAGGAACTTCACTTCTGCAATTACAACAGTCCAGGAGTAAGCCTAGAAAACATTTTATTTTCTATAAGGATAAAATATACAATATATTTGGATACTGAATATTATTTTTAATCTTTTAATAAATAATAATTTTTTAATACTCCTTTAACGTTTATTTATTTACTATTTAATTTTAATACTTATTGTTATATCTCTTGAACAAAAATAGGCTAAATTTGATGAAATAAATAAGATGGGTTCTGGAAAACACACCACAATTCTGAAACTGTTTGTATTTGTATGGTTACAAGAGATTTGTTAATAAAAAGTAGACTGGAAGCCAATGAATCCGTCAAAAATAAATCTTTATTTTCTAAAGAATCGATAATTTTTTTAATCATTTGGGGTATCTAAATTTTACAAGGCACAAATATTTTTTTGACTGTTAATTAACATTCTAAATTTCATATTTTTGTGCTTAAAAGCAAGAATTTGCTTTTTGTTTATGTTTTTTTAATTGATATATACGCTTTTGACAAAAACAATTGAACCATTTTCCTATTCTGGGAGATTTAAATATTTTTCAAATTGACTAAAGCTTTTTTGTTAAACATGTGACTAAAGAGACAACTTTCTTTCGATTTCAGATTTATATTTCAAAAAAAATATTTTTCTTTTCCATGATATACCTTTTATAGCATTCTTAACTCCTTCGTTCATACACAACAAAGAGGAACATCAAAAATTAAATTCGCCCGCTGTCTGCACAAGCTAACGTATGTGTAATTAAAAGATTTTATTTTTTTCTTATATAGTGACAAATATTTCAATCAAGTTTCTTCACAAAGTTTTTTGGAATTTTTTTAGCATTCTTACTCGTAGCAGTTTTGCAGTTTTCATTGGAAAAATACGCATCTTACTCATTTCACCTCAGAATTGCATCTGCACTTTTTTATCTTTCAGATATATAGTGATATTCAATCATTAGCATACCTAATATTAAGAAAAATAAAAGGATTAGAAACAAGCCAGATTTCCATACGAATGTATTATCAGAAAAACCATATAGCGGAGCTGACTGGTACACAAAGAAGAGAAAATTAAATTTAAGAATTGGATGCGAATTCTTTATTAAATGATATTTTATACTTGGACAAACTGTGAACATGTTTGTACCACAAATTTACATTCATTCACAAACATTTAGTGTTGAAATATACATTTGATTGGGTACATTTCTGTATACAGTCACGGCTTTTCACTTCAATAACCCATAGGTTTCTTTTTAGACAAAGGAATGTCTACTATCTTAGCGTAAGTAAATTTTTACAAATTATTCTTTCTCCATGCTTATTCGTAATTTCAAAAAAACTGTCACTGAAAACAAACTATAACGCTGGTATTTAGCACTCTATGGCTTACGTTATTTTCAGAACTTGGTTTTAACAGGATATATTTCGACAATATTGATTATAAGAAGGAAAGAAGCTTCTTTTTCTATTATCTGGGAAGAACAAGTATGGGATAAAGTAAGATAACCTCTGGATTAGAACAAGTATGGGATTAAGTAAGATAGTCTCTGGATTAACTGAGCGCAGGAAACATTGTGTTATTATAAAAGTTAGGAGGAGTTGCCATTGTGAAGTAGGATTTCAATGAACGGTGAAGTGTTCTTAGAAATTGGTCTGGCAGCTAAGTAAGGATCAGCTAAGATAGCTCACTTCTCACTTTTCTGTGAAAATTTTACAAAGATTCATTCTCAAAAAAATTGTTTTTGAAAATCGCGTTAATTTTTTAAGAATATATTTTTCTTTTAATTTACTAGTTTTTCCTAAAACGATTAAAATTTTTTATATGTTTTGATTATGTATTTGATTTGATTTTGATTACAATATATTTCTGATTCGATATTTCCAAAATAAATTCGATGACAAAATATTTCGCCAATAAATATAAGAGCAATCATATTAAAAACCTTTTCAGAATGCATAAGGAAATTTGTTCAAAGTAAACTTGGGATTTTCTATCAGCTTTGGATATAACAGAGAGTGTAATTAAAGTTGGTACATTTAGTGAAAAAAATTGTCCCAAGTTAAAGAGATAAATTTCAGTTTAGTGTTTCTGTAGATGGAATTATTGAATATTCTAATGTACCAGCATTGAACAACTTTTCTTTTATGATTTGAAATTTGCTGTATTATTTGAAAAGGATTTTTCCAGTAACAAAACTTATTATAGTATATTTCTTCAATAAATTACAAGATCCATCATATTGAAACTCCTTGGGTAAGAATAATTTTATCTTCTAACGAAATAAACTTGAAGTTTTTATTTTCTGCCAGCCTGAAGAATAATAAAATGTAAAGCTATTTTAAATTTGGCTGTTTTATGTGAAGAAGTTTTTCAAGTTAGAGATAATCGAATTCCTTTTAATGTTTGAGGATTGATTCTTTTCCCTTAAGTTAAAGATATCAACATTATTTCAACAAATAAGTGCAAAAAGTGATTTGGATTCCATCTCCTCTTTTAATTTTATAAGCATCGATCAATGTGTAATGAAATATATAAATTTACCTTCAATGACATCTATTATCGAAATATGAAGAATGTATATTTTATTAATGAAGATTTAAAATATCTTTTGGCGAAAACTTTCAAATATAAGATCAATGATAAACGGGCTGTATTTTATCCCGTGTCGGCGCCTACTGTTGTACCTCTCAGATTCACTGTTTATGTTATCTTCAAAATGTTAATCTTTTGACAGGACGCTAACATGTTTCATGACATTTCGGTCTATTAGATTATAAACCAAATACCCGCAATATGAAACCATTGCAACTTATAAGTTTGTTTGCAAGATACAGCCTATAAAACAAAGTATCACCCACTTTGCCATATGTCTAAACAAGCTGAATTTGAAATTTTATTTTTTCTATTTTGAGTTTCAGAACATTTTTGAAAAAAATCTTATTAAATTCTTGAATACTGTTACTTTTTTGCAAATAAATTACGTCCGAAAATTTAATTTTTAAATATTTTTAATGCTCAATATCTAATTTAAGTAATTAATTATTCGATTTTCAAATATTTTGGCTCACATTCAACAAGAATAAGTTTATTTGTTTTTAGAATACCTCAATTTTTCTTATTTGTTTTTAGAATACCTCAATTTTTCTTTTTGTTTAATGAAAACTGGATCTTTCTGAAAAGTGAATTTTCGTGCTTTTAAGAAAAAATACTTCATTATAAATTTTTTTACTTCCTTTTCAGAAAATTGCTTGGTTTGATATACAAAAATATTAAAATACAAAATATTCGCTACCAACTTCATTACAACATATATTCTCATCCATATACTTTTAAACGTTTTCATTCACTTCCGCAAACTATCACAAATTTCCATAAATTTTATCAATCATTAATTTGAATATAACCACTTTTAATGTCTATGGATTCAGTTTCTTTTTTAAAAAATTAAGGATATTTTAACAAAGGCTTACTTAGCTGAGTCTTACCTAAGAAGTTTAAATTCTATAATTCTTAATTCAATACCAGATTTTATTTCTATAATTTAAATCTAATAATTTGCTTTTATTCATCTTTGTCTTATAAGATACTTTATATATAATGATTATTTTAACATTCTGGATCACGTCTTATATTAATCATACTCAGCAGGTGGGCGTATATGAGAGGTGCATTACGGAGGAATTCCAATTTATATCTTTTTTAAAAGGACTCTAAGAAAGTATAATTTTTTCTATTCTTTCAATTCCCTTCGAAGAACTCTTTGTTAAATTTGAAGAATTAACAAAACTTTGAAAATATCCAATTTAGATTTGAGAAATATGCGTGATCGTTGAGGTAATTTTTTTCTATATCTTCTTTTTTTCGTTGTTATTTTTGAAAAACAGCAATCAACAGCTGAATTAGCCATTTGATAAACATTAAAAATATACTACTGAAAAATATAAATGAGAAGGAAATACTTGCAATAGCTGATGAATGATTTTATGAAAGAACACGTTGAGTGAAGAAAACCAACCTCTTTACAAAGTGACCAAAAGCTAAAAATATATTAAAAAAAGTGAACTATATGTCATCAAGTAAAAACGATGCAAACTTGCCAAAATTATAAACACATGAGAATTACAAGGTTTGGTTGCGAGACTTTCCAGAAATTTATATTTGGAGTATTCTAAGAATATTTACTCAGTCTGTAATGATGCAATGAACTGAATTTTTGCTTTCTATATCTAAATCATCGGCAGACAAAGGATTCAGTAGAATCCATTAACATTTTTTATATATTTCTCAAAAGCTCGGAGAGACGCTCAGTTAATTACGCATATGTTGCTTTCGTTATTCCATTACGTTTCAAAATCACATATTGAAAATTAACCCTCATTCATTTTCATTCATAAAAGGGGCAAAAATTTCCCTTAACTAAACCACGCTTATAAGTCTTTGCATTACTACTGAGAATCATGTATTAAGTTTCAAGGAAACGCTTTTATCTTCTAAGAAAGACACAATAAATGTGAATTTCTTATATACTAACTGCCTTTGGCGACCAGCCGGTTCGTCAGTATTACCACTCGCTACAATTTTCAATTTAAGTAACTGGCCTCTTAATAGATTCTCAAACAAAACATTTTTAATCTTCAAATTTTGATAGTCATACCAAACTTATACTGTTGTTTAGATCGTTTCGTTCAGTTTACTATATATATTTTGCTAATTTGTTGTCATTTCCGGTAAAACTTCAACTTTAATTTAAAGTGGAAATGATGAAATTGCAATTAATATAAAAATATTTTTAAATAAAACCAAGTGTTTTATTTTATTTATCATCTTTATTGTTATTTATTTATTATTATTATTACTAAATATGAGTATTGCAAACAGAATCGCTCGGTATTTAAGTCTTATGTGAACTACAAAATATTTTTCATAATTTATGTAATATCCCAAAGAATAATTCAACAAAAATTTCTCAGATTCAGCATAAAATTCAGTTTCCAGTTTTGCTTTCAAAAGGATTGAAATGAAATCAATAATAATATTTTGTTCCGGCCTATAAATATATTTCAAAAATTATGAAGTCTAAATTTAATGCAGTAAGGTATCATATTCTGAAAAATATTCTGGACACACAAAATTTTAAATAAATGAATGAATGTTTCTATTTTCCACGATCAACTAAGACTTTATTTATGAAGTTTTGAATGTTAAAAATTTAGAAAAACTCAACATTTTCATAATCTTAGACCAATTAATCCTGAGAAACCTGTGCTCTGATTGGCGTATTTTCTTTGAAACTATCGATGGAAAATCTAAAATTATCCTTTTTTTAATTGAATAGTGATATTCAAATTTTCATAAATCAGTCAGTTTAAGTGATTGATTTAGTTGATTGGAAATTAACTCTTTTTATTTAAAATATTATTTATTTAAAATTTTATTTAAAATATTATTTAAAATATTGTTTCAAGAACATTTTGTTATTCGTGATTTCCACAGCAGAAGCTTTATGTGAAATCAAAAATTCATTATTTATTAGAGCATTTATTGAATCATAAAATATAATCATTTTCCATTTAGACCATTTTAGCAGATCTGTGTCTTACTATAGGTTTACAAATTAGCTGTGTGGACCTGATTTGAATGGATATCCTGTGCATATTAAACAAAACTTGCCTTAAAATAAAACTGATATATTGGATTAATAATATAGAGAGTGTAAATGATCATAAAATAATTTTTCTTGAATTTATTTTTTAGAAAAAGTAAGATTTCATATTTGTTTCATTTCCTACAAACACGTGACGAAAATTATATTTTTGCAGATTTCATTTCCAAAATGATTTAATTTATTTTTAATTGGGGCTTTAATCAATGTGATGGCAACACTTTGAAAAAAGCTAATTTTTTCCCATGAATGCGAAACGTACTCGTGTAGCTTAAATTTTATTTTTATTTTGTACGAAAAAAAATGTTGAAAAATATAGTTAAAATATTTATTTAAAAGTTCATTAAAAATAGAAATTTCATTTTAATATTAAAACATTGGTATCATTTAAAAGATAAACTGTTGATCTTTAACTTCATGTAAAATTTGTTTTTGTTCGGTAATATTTTCAAAAGTTATAGCAGAAACACGCCAAAAATAATTTTTAAATAAATAAAATTTTTAATAAATAAAATTCTAGTTAAAAATTCGAAAAAATAACCCCCAGGTGCACATTCCCGGCCTCCAAGGTATACACGTGCCAAATTTGGTAGCTGTAGGTTGAATGGTCTGGCCTGTAGAGTGCCCACACACACACATTGAGCTTTATTATAAGTATAGATGTATTTTTTTAAATGTTTTTACAAACTCTAAAAAACTCAACATTACGCATACTATAGTCTTCAAATTAATCTCTAACTTGCTTAATTAACTTTGATCAGTATATTATATCTTCTTTTCATATCTGTTCATCCTTTTTTTTTTCATCTCTTAATATTTAGATATGAATATTAACAACTGCCATTATATCCATTAATAATTTTAATTCATTATTTCACAAGATGAATAAAAAAAATTATATAAATGAGACTGATTTCTCCCTGACTATTAGCATATACATTATGTAAAGAAAGAAACAAAAATCAAGTTTGTTTATAGGCATCAAGTATTTAGATTTAAAATCGATTAGTACATGCACGCTCTCTAGCAAACGGATAAGTATGCTATTGCCTTTAGATAGGAAGATTTTTCTAACTACAGCTCATTCAAAATAAAAAACAAAACTATATTACAGTTAAATATTTCGGTAAATTTTGGATGTTACCTTCATTTCTGAAAAAAATGTAGGTGGCCAAAATACAATCAAACATTTTATACCTTTTTGTCATCATCATGAAGTATACCATTCAAGTAATCCATATTATTAGTCTCATAATCGGAAGAATTCGACTGCATAACTCCCATACTGAATAAAAATCCGTGAAGGATGTAATACGTAGCAAACATTCTGAAAAAAAAATTAAAAAATTATTCAAGAATAAAAATCTAATATATATTTTCAGTTCAAAATAAACTACTCAGACTTTCTATCAAATAGAGTGTTTAAGAAAGGTTGGTATTAGACATTAAACTCAATAACTTCCATCTTAGGATGTATGGTTTGATACTATACATAAAGCTTCATAGAGATCGAATTGTTGTAAAACTGAGAAGACCTGATGAAAAATTTAGGAATTCCTACATGAGTATATACAGCTTATAAAAACAATTTTACTGGAAAAACCTTCAATAATTGAAAATTAGAAAGTGGAAACGTTATGAGTGCCAAAATGCAAAAGTTTCATACCAATTTTTGCACAAGTTTTCCAAGTCAATTGAAGTTCTTTGTGTTTACTCCTTCTTTCTTGATGACAAAACCCCTCTTGTTAGCCATAATGTCTCTTATGTCATTGATGATAGATACCAGTACATCTTTCAATCACTTAGAATGTGTTAGAAACCACCATTTTACTAACTTAAAATTTTAGTGTTCACTCTATATTCACATGATTTTTTAGAGAGGTATTTATAGAGTTTTTCATTTTCAATTTTCAAATGTTCTAAAGAACAACTAACTAGTTAAAATAGCTGAATAACCAAAAGCAGTTGTTTGCTTTCAGTCATCTCATCCCCTAATAGTGAAAGTATACAATAAAAAATGTTTTACTTTAAATTAGCCACCTTTGGCGACCAGCCAGTTCGCCAAACTTAAAGGTTGTTAAAATTTTAAATTAAATGTTTTATGTAGCTTGTTTTTTAATAGGTTCTTCATCAAAATATTTTTAAGCTTTGATAGTCATATTATTCACTCATATTATTATAAAAGCATTAAGCCATAATGTACTATGTACTCTCTAATTTTCTGTCAGCTCCCGTAAAATTTCTACTTTTAATAAAAGTGGAAACGATTAAACTGCAATTAATATACAAAAATTTTGCATTTAAACCAAGCATTTAAAAAAATGAGTACTGAAAACAGAATCGTCCAGCCTTTAAGTCTTAAGTTTACTACAGAATATCTTTCCTAATTTATGTAATATCTCAAGAATTATTCTACAAATTTTTCACAGATTCGTCATAAATTATGCAAAAATCATGCCAATCTTTTAATACGAAACAAAATGTTATTCCAAATTTTTAAAAACAATATTTGTTTCACAATGAAAAATTCTTCTTTTTCCGCCTTGAGCTTTTCGGGAATTAACATAGAAGTGAATTGCACATTTACAATTCATTTAAAAAGAATTATGAAAGACAATTTGATGGTATCTGCTGAACTGAATAGAAATATAAAAGGAATACATGTTAGTGTTTAGTTTCTTTAACGAGCAAGAATTGACATGTTTTTGTGATTAAATGAAATATTTCTTGTTGATAAACTTTTTTAAATATTTGATGGAATTAAAAATTTTATGAGCAAATATTTAATCATATAATGATACATTATCTTCTAAAAAGGAATGATTTTATTGTAAATCAGTTATTATTTTTATTTTTTATTTTCACTGCACGTGCTAGAGAAATGTTTAAGAAGTTTACTACAAAATACCGCTTAAATAGATATATTATGTAGTAAAGAGAATCAATTATATATTTTAATATATTTTAATCCATCTATTATATTTAATACTAATGGGATACTTTAATAAAAAAACTACATAATAAATTTCATTCGATCTATTTACTGTAAGAATGAGTTATCATACTTCTCTTCCATAGCCAAGGACTGGCAAATGAAGATATAATTTAGGCGCCGATATTAGCAAAAATAAGGTAAAAATCTACTATATTAACTATTGAATGATAGTCAAAAATACTGCGTAAATTTGAAATTCTGATGAATTACATACCAATTTCATACTTACAAGTAGTTAGATTTTAGTACGCAAAAATAAACATAATTTTTAGAAATTATTTATTCGTCTCAAGTAGGACTCAAACGTGTTAGTTCATCGAAAATTGGAAGTTGAATTATCGAACTGGTACAGCTTAATCTCTCTTTATAGGTTTTATATACAAGTCAATGGAAAAACGGGTGAATTCAATGGAATACATTTGGCATCTTGAACAGCATGTGAAAGATTTCAGACAAGAGCATTTTCAAATCCAAAGGGAATCAGATACAATATTTCTTTTATCAATTTTATTAAAGGAAACGCAATTTAAATGTCAACCGTGAAAACTGAATTCGGGAGCATTTCTCTAATCCATCGGCTTGAAAATCTCACATACGTATCTCGTTTTCTGAAACAGTATATATGTTACGGCCAAAGCCCGAAGTTCGGCCAATTCGCGTTCTGGCCAAGAAGTTTGGCCAGAATCTTGTTACTTGCAATTAATATTGTATATTCTTCTTTGGTACTTCCAATTAATATTGTATATTCTACTTTGATTGGCCATTTCGTGAAGTGGCTGGGAATCCTTGGCCAAAGCCCGATGTGATAATAGTCGGTTGACCGGTAGGCGGCACTTTAAACAGAATACTTAAAAACAAGTAAAATATACTCATTCTTGAGTACTTCATGTTGTTATAATAGCTCCGAGTACAATAGACTTTAAATTTGAGAAATGCCTGTACTCACTTTTTGAATACGTATAGGGATTTGAATATGAGTATATGTTTTTCCAAATCTACAGAAATTATGCAAATCTAAATATGCAAAAAGCAACTTCGACTGACATGGTTGGACCCAGAGGTATTCGAGCACAGACTGTTCGATTTGCAGCCCAAAGCGCTGCCAACTAGGCTAATTCTCTCAACAGTAGTGTATTCCAAGAAATGTTTTAAGGGGGATAGTCAGTCTTTTTCTGCTTCATATACCTAATACTAAATTTTCCAGATTACATTCTCTTCCGAAATATCGATTCATAAAATACGAACTTTTTTTACAAGGGGAAAAACAATATTAAGAGTAAATTAAAATAAATATAATGACATTTATATATAAGATATAAATACGAACATGTTGTAGGTGAAATTCGACAGCTGGTGCCAACAAAGAAATGTCTTTAAATAATATTAACAAGAAAAATATTATTCCTTCATATTTGTTTTAATTTGCCATTTGCCTTTGCCAAAAATTTCATATTTTTCGAAGCGATATTTCGTGAGACAATATGATCTGGGATCTTTAATATTAGGTCTATGGAGCAGAAAAAGGCTAAGGATCACCCCTAAAGGTAATTGGCAAATTGAGTAATCAATCTGACTTTGTATTCATACAAGATACGCGACACATTTGCTCAAGATAAATTCGTCATTTTGAAGGGCGCAAATCTAATCTTCTTCACGCTATCACGTTGTTACAGCATATACGTTCACTGAATAATTTCTATTATGGCTTTAATATGAGAACAGAATTACGCGAGATCATATTTTTATATATTAAAATTTATTTTTAACTGAGAGATGTCACTTATATTTGAACTCGTTTCTGAAACAATTGTACTTAAAAAAGAAAAAAACATTACACAGAAGTACTCATTTTTAAAAACTTCATTTTTACTCCATACTCCATTTTAAACAATATGCTCTTGATTTCTTTCTTCCTACTTTGACCGATCGTGCCAATCCACTTCGCGAATTGGCCGACCAAAGCCCGAAATCAAGAAAAGATCGGACATTGGCCGGTAAGTTTACAACAACGTTGGCAAAACGCGAATTGGTCGGCCAATTCGCAAACTGGCCATTTTCGGACTTTGGCCGTAACATATACATCGCATTTATGTTGGAGCATCTCTCACCTCTTTTAGAAAAATACGATATTTTACTTAGTCAGAAAATTTCAGATGAAAATACAGTGTATGAAGTAGTTACCAATTATTTTTGTTCAAATATCGATAAAATACATCCTTTATATGGATTTACAGTTTCCCAACATAATCATTGAAAGTGTAAAATGCTTCCACCAATAAAAAGTTCATGAGCCAAAATGATCTAATACTAATTACTTAGGCTGTTTTAATGAGGTAAAAGCTCTTTTCTAATTGAAAACATTACAATAAAAAATAAGCATTCAAGAAGAGGACAAATGTTATTTAACACAGTTTTGTCTTCAAACTGAGAAGATAACTGAAAGATAAAAAGTCTTATGAATAGACAATAGAGCTGTACTTCAAATAAAACGGCAATAAATTGTCTTTTCATCGAGGAAAATGACTTAATATGAAGTATAATTTTCTAAAAGAAGTATAATTTTCTATTCTTGTATTTATTCGTTACCTACTGGGAAGGTCGCAAATTAATAGCTCCTAAACCATAGGTTCCCAAAGTGGTCCAGGTGGACGCCCAAGGGTCCATAGGAGACCACAAGGGGGTCCACGCAGACGTGAGAAGAAAACAGGGATTCACAAGTTGTAAGTGGGGGTCCACGAAAAATTTTCTGGTTTTCATAATAAAGAACAAAAATTTGGATTTACTTATCAATGTAGACAGGTAGCATCATTCACTAGGTAGGTACTCAAAAATATTCGAGACAGTTCAAACACAGAATTGAATAGAACAATAGATAATAGTACAAGTGTATTATTATCTATTGTTCAAGTATTCAGAATACGCTCAACATTTAAATACCCTGCATGATGACTTCAAAAATAGATTTAAAGATATTCTGACGATGGAAATACCACCATGGATCATAACCCCATTTGATGAAACGGAAGAGGCAAATGTGGTATTACAAGAGGAGCTGCTTGAGCTCAGCACCAACGAGGAGCTGAAGGTGAAATTTAAAAAAGGCTATCAAACATTTTGGCTGCATGCAGAAATCCCCGAAAAATATCCTGGGCTGTGGGAAATTGCGAGAAAATTTTTGATAGCTTTTCCCTCCTCATTTCTTGCCGAAAGAAGTTTTAGTGCTGTTACCAACCTGTTAACAAAAAAAAAAGGAGTAGATTGAACATCACAAAACGGGGAGATTTGAGATTACAAAACTGAAGCCAAATATTGATAATTTGCTGTCAATTCATCAAGTACATCCATCTCATTAAAAGAATGACTATTTTTTATTGTTGATTAACATTTAAGAGTTCATCGTTGATTTTTTGTAATAATAAATGTTTATAATTTTGTATAATCACAAGAATTATTTTAATAAATAGGACACAAGAAAACGTGCTACTTTTTTTTTCCTTCTTAACAACCCCAATATAGGGTGAAATTTTTTAGGAGTTTTGGGAATACAGTAGAAATGTAGCAGCAGGGGGTCTACCAAAAATAGTAAAACTTTGAAAGTGGTCCACGAGAAAAAAAAGTTTGGGAACCTCTGTCCTAAACCATTCAAATCATCCATTCATGCTTTAGCACAATAAGATGTTTGCACTTTCTATAAATTACTTGAAAACAATTTTGAAAGTAATGCTGTGTCAAATATGAGCCGGGTGCCTGATAAGAGATATTAAGATATTTTTTTTGCATGAATTTTTAAAATTGCCTTCTTATTGTTTGTTTATAATTTCCAATTAATGTTAAATACTATAAAATTGTAAATCATAGCAGTTGTTTTATCACCACAACTGTAAACAGTAAAATAATTTCAAAGAAAACAGTTCTCATCACTGAAGGGTGAAAATATGATTCTAAGAGTGTGCACTGGCGAAGATCAAGAAAAGATATCTATAGGGAAAAAAGTGAACAGGGTAAGGCCGAGGAATCTTCATTTTTCAATGAGGCAGTTAGAATGAGGCAATGAGAAAATTAGGCCTTTTGGAAAACAATTTTCACGAAGATCAACTGTAATAGATCTAGAGATTGACATTTTTGTCTTTCGATTTCAGTGTTTTTTAATATATTTTTTTCTATGCAGTATATAATTAAGAAATCTTCTATTATATTGAGAAATTTTATAATGTTTTTAATGTTCTTTATAATATTGGAATTGATCAACATTTTAGATTGAATTTCATATGACAATTTCTAATCAATAAGTACAAATTCGATTCTCACACTTTGTTTACTAAATAGTAAAATTACAAAATAGACATTATATAATAACTTTTAAAATAGTTTTTTAGAAAATGATTTTCCTTCGTCGATGGGAATTTACAATATCAGCCAATCTTCCAGGTTAAAACAATATACAGGGTGTTTCAGTGAACCGTTTGAGAAATTCTAAGAGGGCTAGGGTACCACCTGACGAACCAAAATCATATACCCATGGGCAGTCAGAAATGCTTTCCTGACGCGGTAGATGGCGTGTGCGAAAAGTCCGAGCTTTTGTGCAGGGAATCTTCATTTCGCACAAGAACGCCAAGTTAGCAGGATGGATGATTAGAGTTAGAGATCGCAGAGTTAGCCGATATGCATTTGGCGTACGGTGCTTCAAATTGTAGTGGGCCACCTCACAGCGTTTGTACGTGGAACGATATAAGACGAGGCGAATTCCCAGTCATAATTTCTTTGCAAGACTGCACCAGAGGTTAGCTGAGACAGGTTCATTAGAAAGAGCTCACAGGGACAGGATAAAAACAACACGGACTGCAAACTCCGAACAGAATGTGCTGCAGCATGTACAGGGGAATCCAAGAACGAGTACACGAAGTGTAGCAAACGCAGTCGGGGTTTCCCATTGCAGCATCTGGAGGATTATCCGAGCAGAAGACATACATCCGTTTCACGTGCAGCGTGTCCAGACACAGAAACCGGAGGATTATGTATCTCGTGGTACCTGGACAGTGGTACCTGGGAAAATGTGCTACAAATCTTCTTTTTCCTGCTGAAGTATTGTTTTCCGATGAGGCATCCTTCACAAGGTAAGGAATTTTCAACACGCATAACGACCATATCTGGGCGGTCGAGAACCCACATGCAACACGACGTCGTGCAGCACAGAATCGATTTTCGGTCAATGTATGGGCCGGTATTGTGGGAGAACACCTCATCGGACCGTACCTGGTACTGGGTCGTCTAACCGGACCTACGTACTTGTTCTTTCTGCAGCAAGTATTGCCACAACTTTTGAGAGATGAACAGATTTCTACATCGACGCAACAGACAATGTGGTTCCAATACGATGGAGCCCCTGCCGATTATAGCGGAGATGTTCGTAACTACCTGTATGTCACATTTGGTCAACGGTGGATAGAACGTGGGGGTCCCGTGCGTTGGATTGCTCGGTCACCCGACTTATCATGTCTTGATTTTTATTTCTGGGGTCATATGAAATCGCTAGTTTATGACACCCCTGTTTACACTGCTGAGGAGCTCGTTGCAAGAATCGCAGTAGCTGCCGGAGAGATTCGAGATATGCCTGGAGTATTCCAGAATGTTCGGATGTCCATGCGTCGGAGATGTGAGGCGTGCATTGTAACCTGTGGAAGAAACTTCGAACACTTACTTAAATCCATGTACCTTTTGCTTCTTTTCATGTATTATTAAAATGATTTCTCATTTATGGTCTCTTTTCTTTATGGTGCTTCTGTGTACAACACCACTTCAGGAAAGCATTTTCGGCCCCACGTTTCTGAATGATTTCGATTCGGTTGTACCCTACCCTTCTTAGAAGTTCTGAAACGGTTCACTGAAACACCCTGTATAATATTAGGCCACTTATTCCAACAACAACGAATTTTAATCAGTGGGAATTGTCTCCCCAAAACTTTCTCGCATACTCTTTGATAAAGGTGTTATCCTTCAGAACAGTGTGCTTGAATTTGGTATACAATCTTAATGAACTATTAACCTTTGGCATGAATTTAGCGTTTTTTCTGAATCTATCTTGTGATCACTGGCGAATTATTTGATTATTAATCCTTTGTGTGTTGTATATAGTAAACGAAAATTTACGTTTTAGATGTGTTTGTCTCTAAGATCGTAACAAAAATTTGACACAGAAACTCTTGTAGTCACAAAATAAATACCAAATTTGATACATTTTAGTCATCCCTTTTTTGAGTTATCCCCTGTATATGCTTTTAAAAGAGCATACAGACAGACGATCATCCCCTTGTTTTGGATTAAAATTTGTCAAGAGTCTACACTATAGTTGTTAAATCGGTGTACCGAATTTTATATATCTAGTTTTCTTTATTTTGCAGTTATCGCGTTAACTTGTCGTATTAGAACAACCGGACAAACGGACTTTCTCTAAACGAAGCTTGCTCAAAATTTGATGGAAATCGACAAATTTTGTATAAAGACCGTAATCCAATTTTCAACCGTGTATCTCAAAGTGTTTTTGAGTTATTTTTTTTTTATCACAGATGACATTTTTCAAACCTGAATTTTCGAACTCATTCTTGAAAAGTTATCTAAAACTTGGAGATTCGTCAAAATCTCGAGTTCATATTTTTTGACGTTTACAAAACTTTTTCTATACTTTATATACAAGAAAGTAAAAAAAAAATGTGTCCTACTTTTTGCATATTAATAATAATTTTCTTTTAAAATTGATAATTTATAGTTAATACATAATAATTAATATTCATTAATGCATACACAATAATAGTAAACTCTCTGAAAAATGGTGTAGTATTATGCTTAATTATTTATTAGATTATAACATGAACATTTTTCTGAATAGATCTGATAATAATACATTTTCTATTACTTTGATTATAGCAAATTGATCCGTTACTTTATTTCTTTGTTAAGGTGATGTTTAGGTTAAAGTATGAGCCCGGCTTCTAAAGAAAGAGATAACGAATGGTTTTTGTTAATTAGTTATTAGAAAATATTTAGTTATTTCTTGAAACTTATGGTCTTTAGATATAAAAGACATTGTAGTAAGTACCTAAAATAACAATTTTTAGAAAAGAGCAACAATTGAAGTTCAAAAAACTCTCTATTTCACACATACACATATTTTAATTCTTTTTTCGTCGTATGGCATAATGAGCTGCATTAATCATTCTGAAAGCAGACTAAAAATTTTAAATATAAGCAAAATAAATTATTTTCTATTTGCAGGAATTTAATTGTGCTTAAAATATCAAATTAACCCGAAAACCTTTTGGAGTTTATAATAATAATTTCATCTAGATATGCTTTCAATATTGTTTACAAAAATATATGTGCACACAAAAATTTTATTCTTGAATTTCAAGTGTTTGTTCATATGTTAGATGAAATACATTTATTACAGCTTCAAAAATGACTTGAATCATTCAAGTCAATGTATTAAACATTAATTATAAAAAAAAATCAATGTCTCACAAATTTTTTAATCACAAGTTTTTTTTTGCAAAGCAGTCATTAATGTATTTATTATTTATAATGTCTGTTACCTTGTCTTTGCTTTGAGTAATACAATAGTCATCAAGAATCTTTGCATAATAATAACTATCTTTCATAATTTAATGATTCATATTAGCAGTGAGAAAATAATCTATAAATAATTCCATGAATCTAATATATTAACTAATATAATGATATACTAATATAATGATTCATATTAGTAGTGAGAAAAAAATCTATGAATATTTCCATGGATATAACATATTAACTTTCCAATCTGAAAAAAGATTATTTTGAAAAACACATTACCTGCATTTCCGGCCTTTAATTTTCAGAATAATATCTGTAACAATTGCTGGTATGTAATGTCTGTAGATAATTGCAATCCGATATAAAAATCGTCTTTTAAAAATTATAAATTTTTTATTAATTTGAGAGAATTTTTGAAGAGATTCTTGGCGAATTTTCTTAATAAACCTGAAGTATTCCATCCACTTAATATGCATGTTATCTACAGATGTGCAGTTTACAACTAATGGTGACGATACTCTAAATGAAAAAAAAAAACATAATTAGTTGGTGGGAAACCATGCTATAAGACAAAATTGATTCATTTAATATTTATTTCCGAAATCATTTTTATAATTTGACTCCTAATTTTTTCACTCACGATCTTATTCTCTCAGGGAAAAACGTTACAGGATTTAATCTATAATTGGAAAACGTTTCTCGATTCCAAGCAATGATATTGATAGCAAAATGAACCAGAGTTTGTGCTGTCTCGTTGTGTCTTATAATCACACAGTGTGTGACATTTTGATTTAAATTATTAATAAATCGGTCATAATCTAGTAATCTTTTACAAGTTGCTTATTGACAGATTGGATCCATTGCTTGACAAAAATATATAATTTGTTTTCAAGACAATTATCTATTTAAACCCTCTACGGCGCAGGAACGTCATATAGGCATTCCCTGCAGGCGTTTCTCATACCCGTGCATCGTTGCAAGATGAGTTTCATGGACGGGTGATGCATATGTGCATTTTAATTTGGGAAATTTTTTAAACACCACTAGATGACTTTCTGTGTCCATTACTTTTGAAATGAATGTAGTTTTAGCATCCTGACCTTCTGTTTGTTCATATTCGGCCTGTGCTGCGTGAATAGGGGTTGCGGAGGGGGGGGGGGTAAGCGTAATGCGTCTGGTTCTCTAGCTTTCCACGTGATTGAAATTTTCGCTTATTTGGTCTGCCTCCAATTATTTTTTTATTATTATTATTACTACTGTGTAGGATCATTTTGGGTTTTACCGTCGGCTCTGTTATATTTTATGTAACTTTCAGATATATTTTGCTTACTTCCATTTCATTACGGTAAGCCTGAAATTCGGTTTATTACGGTGAGAAAACTTTTTTAGTCAGAGGAAAAATATAATGAACCAATTAGTGACATATATGAGTAATGACTAATGGTCTGAGAAATTAGAACACAATATTTTGAGTGCTTCAAATACATATATTTTATTTTTATGTTTTATTTTAATTTATTTTGTACTTCATTTTAATTTTGTTCTTCTTTCTGTAAGTAACCTGCGTTGTAATTTTCATTATTCATTTTAATCTTTGTAAATGTATTTTGTCAATAAAATTTCAAAATTATTTGAATAAAGTGTCTGAAAATTAATTTTTCAAAGTAAATAAATTTTTTTATAAAAATTAAAGAAAAAAGACTATTAATTGCTAGATTTAATATATAAGATAGCAAAATTAATAATCTAAGTTGGTACCAAAAATTATGACTTAAAATTTTGCTTTTTGTTACTTTTTTTATTAAAATTAAACTGAGCTATGCAAATTCCCCGTCATGTGAGATAGCAAAAAGATTCTTAGCTTCCATGCTAAGATGGCTAAAAATATTAATTAGAACAAAACTAAACCTAAAACTCATTTTGATTTGGAATTTAGGACCTCCATTATTTCTTGAAATGAAAAGGCAAATTGTCACACAAAAATTGCTCTTTAGTCGAACCAGTATTTTGTAAGGAATGCAATTAAAGATATTGTTGAATATTATCAGAAAAAAACGCTTCAAAATATGTAACAAACTTATCAAAACTGTAAGTACCAAGAAACTCTAGAGGATATTCTTTCTATTTTATCCCTTACTCTATGGCGTAAAAATAAAAATGAGGACGTAATAACAACAAGTGTAATTATCCAGATGATTGTTACTCAAGTCCTACTAAATAAATTTTGACTAGAATAATTACTCTCACAGACACTCCTGCAACCAAAAAAAAAGATCATTAAACATATTCTCACTAAGATGTTTAAAATATTCAAAATAAACCTATGGAACCAACAATCTTAATCACAAATTAGTATCGTCTTCAAAATCCACCCGATTGAACAGGAAGGGGGGGGGGGGAGTGGATTTGAACCCTGCCTAATTATGCCACAATGAAAAAAAAAATTTTTTAAACAGCCATCAATAAACTCTTCTTCGCTCATATAAGATTTTTACTATACTAATTTGTGATATATGTACACTTTAAAAAAAAGAAACTATTGAGTTTATGAATTAAAAAGTCTTTAAATTGCTTTCATGGGTTATTGTTAATTCTATTAATTAAAATATCAAAGCTGGACATATTCACTGTCATGTGCCTCAAATGTAGTTCACATCTACATTCTAATTTTACCGAATCATCTAATTAGATGATTCTTGTCTTCTGTAGTTAAGAGATTGCAAAGAACTATTTTTTTGTTAGATACGTGGTCCGAATATCAGTCTTCAGTAGTGGTCGAGCAGTGAGGAAAACGCTATTATGATTACAGAAATTCCATGTTTCTTTCGTGGCTGCTGCATAAAGATACTGCCAGATTCTAAAGGGAAATTAAAAGAAATCTTCACACGTATACAGTAAGTCACAAAACTAAATAAATGTATAATATATATTTTAACATGTTGAACTCAGCTACAAGAGGCGTAGCTACGCGTCTCACTTGCTTAATATCTTGTGGTGACGCTCATGTGAACATCTTTGATTTACAATGAAATGTGATATGTTAAGTTATTGTGCTCTGTTTTCCTGATTTGTATAACCATCTCGTTTCTGCTGATTTCTGTCATTTTTTTTTGTCATTTTTAATGGGAAAAAAATACAAAGACTCCTTAAATATATTTCCTCTAACCGCAATTTTTTTTTTCTAGTATTACTTTTTTATTATGCTTTTTTGAAGTTAGCACGAATTTACTGAGCACCCTGCACTTTAATGTTTCTGTAAATATTAAGCTTAAATGACAAATTTGCATTTTTACATCTTTAAAGAAGAAAGTGATTGGTTTATACATCATTTTGAGACTCAGTGCATATGCCAAATGCTAAATATATTTTTTTTAAATCCGGATTTGCTTAGAGTAGAAATAAAGTAGGTTAATATCTCTTACGGGTTGAATATGAAACCTATGATATAGAAGTATATACATTTCGTTTTTTCTTACATTCGTATATAATAATCACACGGAGATGGAGCTGCGGTTACATTGATTATTACATAATTAAGCGGTGAAAGGTGATTCATTATGGAAGATTTGTTGACTCACTTTTTAGAACCAACACTCCAAGCAGCAATGATATGCGTATTTGCTAAAATATCGGCAGGTATAATATTTACTTTTATTTCTGGATCACCAAACATAACACTGACAAGACCATCACCAACCTAAAAAATAATATAATAAGCGTAATGATCTATTGCTTTAAAATGTAAGAAATATTTGATAAATAGCAAGGCAAGAAATCACGATATTTCCATTAATAGTTAACGTCTTTGGAAAGAATGTAGGCATGAATGAGACCTTAGATGGCATGAGAACAATCAAACAAGTACATCATTTTATTTACACTAACATCAATTTTTTTTGTCTTGGGTTATTTTAAAACTCCTGTTGTAACGCAGTTCTTTTTAGTCCTATAGCATTTTAACCATTACTATATAATTAGAATCTTTGTAATCTAAATATTTCTAAAATATATCTTTGAAACTAACCTATTCTTTTTCCTTGATAGATTTCCTCCTTATTTCGACACTTTGATCATTTCTTAAAGTTTCATGTCTGGACTGAGGAAAATGTCTTCTTGAAATTTACTTTTGGATATTAATTAAATTATATTTATCTTTATGAGACATATTAAAAGTGTGACTGTCATCCCAAATTTTATGTATAAGAAAGGTAATGAACATATTTTGGATCTACAATGCTCTGACGAATCGTATTCTTTCGAAGTTGAAATATATCCACGGAGACCTCTCTTCCTTTTAGTTAGCTTTTAAATCTACTATCTCACACACATAGGAAAAAAAAAAGACTATTTTATGTATCGCTTTATTACCTAGTTAACATTTTAAAATCTCCTAAACTTGCCATCTAATTTTGATATTTTATTTTAATCAGGAAAAAATCGAAGCAGTTGAGTGATTCTCTTAAAATTTCTAACTTAATAACAGAAATGAGCAGCAGAAATTACTATTTTAATAAGAAAGACACCTTTCAAGTAATACACTGTTTTTAATCTTCATTGAGAGAATTATGATTAATGAATAGAAGGTAATATGATTTCACTACCGGAATATATATAAAAAGTACACACAGATTATCTATCTGGAATGCTAATTTATTTATATCTGTGCGCCACTTCAAAGCAGCATTAGAGCTATTTTGCGTGGGACCTCGAAATTTTGAATAATGATAGGGAAATGAGCACGATACCTAAACCTGCACCCTCTCTCCGAGTATTCTCGCCACATCAAAGGATGAGCATTAAATTTCGATGGCTTTAACATGCAACAGAATTGGCTACATTAGAATTCGTTGGTTGAATCCGGTTTCAAACTTATAAATAGCAGTTCCAAAGTCGACACCATATCATCAAGCAGCCGTGATTCAATTGCTCTTTAGGAAAATACCTGATAAATTATTCCTCCCGATTTTTATAGCAAGTAAATTTTTGTTTTAAAATCACAATACTAATTATTGGACACTTTCTTTTTGAAATATTTAAATCCTTCTCTGAAGCAATTTTGAAGTTTCGTAAGTAGTGATTTCAACTTCAAGCAAATCACTAAATTTCCTAAAACTAGAACACTTCGATATTTGTCTTGTCTTCAATAGTTTAGTCTCAGCGATTTTTACTCATAGCAAAGCACACAAGCATACAAACTAACAAATCAGTTAGGTTAGTCAATTACATAATATACGAAACGGAGACACCAACTCAACTGAACTTGGCGAAGCTCTGAAACCAGCTCTGCTCTCGTCACCGAACTCGGACAAATCTCCGGCCTATCTCAATAACAGCCGCTCTGGCGACGACTCAGTGCCATGCCAGTGCAATAGTAAAATTGTTTTTATACTTTTATTCATGAAAACGCCTATTTAAAACTTCTTGTTTCATAATCGATGCACAGAAAATCCTTAAAAATTTGTAAAAAGTGTGTTTTTATGAAACTTTAACACCCTTATGGTACCTCAAAAAGTATAATATTTTTTATAATTTTTATTTCTTTTATCTATACCAAAAAACAAATTTTCCGCGCTATGGCAAATTAAAATTCAAAATTTGATTATTTCGTAGAGAAACTTTAAAATGTAGAAAAAATTTCAATTTTAGGAAAATTTAACGCCCATGTGGCACCTCAAAACCTAATCCAAAATTTTTCATATTTATAATTTATTTTATCTACACCAAAAAAGCAAGTTTTCCGCGCTGTTACAAATTAAAAATCAAAAATTGATTTTTTTTTCCTTCTACACTAATATCCAATCCTCTTCCTCGAGCTTCAATATTTGCCGATTAGCTTAGGTCATCCTAAGCTAAGAGGGTAAAGGAAAGAGAGGGGAAATGGAAGAAGAGGATATTTTTTTTTAATAAATATTAAATATGAGAGAAGAGATGCTTAAAATTATACGATATATAATTTATAAAGGTGGAATTCTTTTTAGAACATATACGAGTTTTCAAAATTTCATCAACAAATTTAGTAGTTGATATAGCATTTTAGATTAGCTCTTTTCTTTTGATGTACTGTTACTTAGTGCATGGAGAAAAGTGACCGCTGAGTTTTCCATTGTGAGCTTACATACAAAATATTAAATACAGAAAATAGAGAGAAAAATCCCTATACTTATAAACATACACAAATAGTAAGGTATTATATATTTATTAAATACATTACATATTTTATAGTAAGGTGACACAAAAAAATATAAAATCAAATATGAAAATAAAAACATAAGAAAAAAAATAAATAGGTAAAAAAAACTAGAAGGGCGAATAAACATTTTTAAAAGCGCAACATTTCTATATACTAATTAAAGATGTACTAGAAAAATCAGTTTAAAGGGGAAAAGAAGGTGCTCGAAAAAGAAGGAAAATAATTATACTTGAAAAGGCATTCATACATAACATGTTGTAAAGTTCTATAATGAAGGAAATAGGAGACTGCTAACTATATTCATTTGCACTCTAAGAATTTTAAATAATATCATATAAGATATAATTAATCATAAACCAACGTATTGAAGAGGCGAAAAACATGTGCAAAATTCCAAAAAAAAATGATTTATGATGAAACAAAATTTAAAAATAAGGAGCGTCATCTGTAGAAGTTCAATGTTTCGTCAGAATCGGTACTTGTATAATGACAACAAATATAGGTGACAGCATCTAAGCATCAACTCATTGGACTGTATCAATGGTATAAGTTATTCAACTTTCTTCTTGTAAGGGGATTAGACATAAAATTTCGAAACTAGGGAATTTAAAGATTATTCTAATGATTTATTAAGCCGGCGTTCTCATTGGCACTATGAACTGAAGCGTGTCTTTGTTTTAAGGTTCTGAAATTTAATGGCGAAATGGAAGGAATGTGTTGCCAGAAAATTTAAACTGCCTCAACTTAGAGAACCATCAGAGAGATTAAAATCTTTATTTACCTCATACAGCGCAGAAACAGAATATTTTCTAACTCAGGCTTCTAAATGGCATTGTTCGAAGCAAAGATTGCAACAGCTGAATTCATGTCAACTTTGAAAATTGCTATAAACTTCCTGTTTCAAATGGTCAACCACGAGAGGTTCTGAAATGGCAAACATAAATTTTTATAAATGTATTTCATCGGTGACGACAATGATGAATTGAATGCACTCCGCAGAATTTCTACCAGCACAGAAACATCCATCGCTGCTCAATTGCAAGAGTTTCTTTGCAAAAAAAAAATTCAATTTAGTTCGTTTCTTCAAAACAGCAATAGACATTAGGCCACACACAATATTGGTATCTGATATGCACAAGTTTGTTATTTATGCTGATAAAACCCTTGTTGGAGAATATGTCCAATGATTTAATGCTCCAATAATGGACGAAATGACAATTGTTATAGTCGGAGATCACTTCCCACCTACAGATATTGATCTTCATCGTAGAAAAGACTAACTGACTCATCGATGCCATGCAATATCCAGTCACATTTGGGGGTGATGTAATAGGGTATTACTTCAATATTAAGAAGGTAAATACAGTCAGTGGCGAAGAAACAATTAAAAATCAGCGCTATGAACTATTTTTCATTCCGATTAAGGATTCGAGAGAAAGAAGACAATGAAATTTTAAAATGACATGAATAGTGTAAATATGCGTATAATTATTTTTATATTCATTCATTCGAATCAGACAAAGCTTCATTTTAAAGAATACATTCATTTGCAAGATACAATTTTAAATTATTGTAATACAATCAACACTGGAAGATTAACGATTTTGTCACCTTCATAATCAGGTAGTCCATGATTTATAAATGAAGACGTTCGAGATGTACTTGCGTGTGTTCTCATTATGGGCATCCAGACTTATGACATTCACCTGCAATCCAGCTGAGACGATATATAAGTACTCTTACTTTCTAAGAGGGAGACAAGCACTGCATCATTGAACGTTTTTTCAGAACACAAACTGAAATCGTTGATGGATTTCTGTAAAACATAAGGTGTTTTGGTCTGTTTGATGCTAGACGTACAGAGGGGAATGACGAAAGAAAGGATTGTAACAGGTACATATGTTAAGCTAGCTATTAACAAAATCAATTCAAGCAAAATCAATGATGTAATATGTGCTGAAATACCCAATGCCTACGTTGATAAAGATTTGCATGAAGTTGTGATAAAATATATGATACATGGACCTTGCAGCACACTGAATTCAAACTCACCATGCATGATAGATGAAAAATGCTTAAGCAACATCTTCCAGAATTAATATCCGTTACAGTTACAAGGAACAATAGATATCCTTTATACAAAAGGAAATTAGAAGATGGTGGTAAAGTTGCAACCATTCAAATGTGAAATGATAAGTAGATAACCGGTGGATTGTTTCATATTCGCTTATGCTATCAAAGACATAAAAAGCTCTCAGATATGTAGAAGGCTGAAACTTCATTAAAGCGATTTAATACATATGTAAGTATGTACATAGCAGTTTTTGATGTGCAACTAGAAAATGTGGTCATATAGGTCGATGAAAGCACCCAGTATCTGATTGAAAGATACAGAAGAAGCATTTTAGCTATATGATAATTTCTTTCATTTCCCATACACAAATAAAGACCAATTATTCACTTAGAAGTACATGTAGAAAATGGACAATGGGTGTATTTTACAGCTGCAAATGTGAAGCAAATAGCCATGAATCTACAAGCTACAACATTAACTCTTATTTACTGCATTTGTGAAAACACTGATGTATGTGAAAGTGAATACGTATTACACGTGGGATGCAAGAAGAAAATCATTTGAACGAGGTAAGCAAGCCGATGGGCAACTTCGCAAATTGAAAAAAACTACGAAAGATAGACTGTATACCGTGTATTCCAATCATGAGGAATTCTTCTTTCTTTGCATGCTGTTGTAAATGTGCTGGTACAGCATCTTTTAACCAACTGAGAATTCTCAACATTGCTATATATTTCACTTTTTTCAGCACATGTCAAGCTATGAGTTTATTTGAGAGCGACCGATACTGGGACGTATGAATTAATGACTCGTGCTACATGTCACATCCAAATCAAATTCGATTATTGTTTTCAGTCGTACTGACAGCCTGCTCTTCTTCATTAGCAATAAAGCTATAGCAAAAATATAAATCGCATATGACTGAAGATATTTTCCATCAAATGCACAAGAAAAATTCAAATATGTGCATGGATTTTATAGCAGAAATCTACAAAAAGCGTTGATAATGATTGAAGATTGGTGCTTAGAAATCGTGAACAAAGTTGAATGTGAAGATTGCTCATGGTATTCCCATGATTGATTCAGAAATGCCATCACCGAATCTATCTGCCACTGCTTCGTGCAAAGTACAATTGCGGCGTCGTGAATCAAATTACAATACATACGATCATTCGTCGAATGTACAATCAAATATACCTAAACTAACGCTTAAGCAAAAATGTAGTTATGATCAAATAATGCAAATTGTCAATAACGGGATTGGAGAATTTGGTAAAACATTCTTAATTATATTGATTATGGCAGCAATTGGATCCTAAAAGAACATAGACGTAGTTCTTGTGTCACCAATAATATCTGCGACATAGCCACCGGGGGAAGAACTGCTCATTCCGCTTTGAAATTGTCAATGAACACGTAATTCATTGAAACTCCCAAGTACAACAGTTCCATTGCATCCAGCATGAGAAAAATATTGCAAAAATGCAAATTTATTGGGATGAATGAACAATGGAGCATAATTAATCACACGAGTCTATTTATCAATCATTGCAAGATTAGATAGAAACATCAGACCATTCGGAAATGCATTAATAATACTTGCAGAAGATTTCGGACAATTATTAAATGTACCTTAATCAATACCAGCGAACGAAATAAATGCTTGTATGAAATATTCTACTTTGTGACGATACTTAAAAGTGTAATAATTTTTTACAAATATGCATGTTCAACTGCAAAACGATTGATCAGCTGAGATATTCTCACATTAATTGCTTGAAATTTGCTAACTGAAAAATGATGATTGATCTAATTTCAGGACAAAATTCATTGCTCCATATCTTTTGAAATTTAGTGACGTCTAAATAAAGATTGATTAAAACAGTATTTCCAAATATTCAAACCAATGATAAATATCAGGTCTGGCTGTACGAATGAACTATTCTTGCGGCCAAGAATAAAAAAGTCTACGAAATTAATAATATTATTCATTCTAACATTCTAAACGAGGTAGTCAACTAAAAGATCATCGGCATTGTTGAGAAAACGCCAGTTAATAATCCAAAGGAAGTTTTGAATTCCCTCGATCTGCCATGGATGCTACCGCAATTACTGCAATTAAAAATCGGCTTGACAATTAACGTGTTGAGAAATATCAACCAGAGAAGGCTTTGCAACAACACTCAGTTTGAAGGAAAAAAATTATTGAGCAACGTATTAGAAGCAACAGTGTTTTTACAAGGGCTTTCCAAGGTGAATATGTCCTTCTTTCTCATATTCCTATGAGTCCAATGGATGTGCCAATTCAGAATTAAGAGATTTCAATTCCCAATTAGATCGGCATTTGCTATAAACATCAAAACGTTTAAGATCAATCAGAATTGTGCTGTTTATATCTAGACATGAATTGGTTTTCATAAAGATAGTTATATGTTGCGTATTCTTTGAGTCAACAAACAATCTGTATATCTGCACAGAAAAGAGAACAATAAAAAAGTATTGTGAAGTTAAACATATTTAAAACGTATGCTTTTTTTTTTTTTGCACTGAACAACAGGAGTCGTTGCACCGAGTGGCCAGGTACAGCTAATAAATGTCTAAAATGTTGCCTGCACTGAGCAATAAAAATTTATAAGCAATCCTTTTGGACGATACCCAAAAAATTATCATTCTTTCTTACTCTCATTTTAAACTTTAATGAATCACTAAAGATAAAAAATTGTCAGTATTAAAGACTCATACTGAGTTTTCTGGGTGTCATATTTAATTTTAATTAAGAATAATTTTAAGTAAACGCAAAATAGAGAATTATGAAGTTTACGAAGAAGACAGAGATGTTTAGAAACAGTCTGTATGGTTGAATATTAATATGGTAAAACAAAATACATGTATATAAAAAATTAAAAATACACATTATTTTATAGAATCACGCAAAAAAATTTCTCGGAAAAAATCCAAACATTATTAGAAAAATTAAGGGAGATTCCATTAGGATTATCAAAGTGATACAACAAAAATATCGTGGTAGGTTATATATGTGTTTAAAAAGATTCTGATGGAAATTTCGCAGCCAAATTTTCACTTCACCTAAACGGGAATCTTATAAGAATTACTTTCCATGAATTCATTTATCAAACTTATTTGATTTTTATTTTATTAGACTTAATGGAATATCATCATGGTTTTGAGGATACAGTTGCTGTTTGTTTTGATTAGTTTATTCACTCATTAATATTTGTTAAATTTTACAGTTTAGTTTATTATTTTATGTAAGTTTCCTGTTATTTCTGGATAATTAAAAATATTAAAAATTAAAAATTGTGGTAACGATTAGAAAATTAAAACTGAATATTGAAGAATACCGAAGTATTTTTTTTTTTTTTTTTTTACTTTAAGTGAGAAATTGAAGGTCAGAATTTTAAGGTCAGATTTCATAAAATAAATTTAACTACTATTATGAAGATGAGTACTTAACGACTATATCATAAAAATTATATAATGTTAAAAATTAATATATCTGAGCTTAAGCACCTATTTTTCAGCCCTCTGGCAAAATGTAAGATATCAATGAATTTTATTATTTTTTTCTATTTATAATCTGCACTAATTTGAAATTTTTCTATCATATAATGAAATGAAAATAAAATTCGTTTTTTAATAAACCTTAATGAATATTTTACGATTTTTATTTACAAAATCTCACAAATCAAGCAATGTATTAAATTTAAAGGGAAAAAAATTAATATTTTTAGAACTTACAGAGGACAAAATTAAAGCAAATCCAGAATTTTCATCCACATATCCCTGTAAAAATAAAGAGAATAAATTTTAAAATGAACTTTCAGAATATTTTAAACCAATTTGATTTTGATTTAAATAAGAATCCATAATGTTTTGAAAAACATAATTTTAAATGATTTTAAGTTAGAAATTTTGAACTATCACTTAATTGAGAGTATCCATTTTCTCAAAATAATAGCCCATCTTCAAATAAAAAAGGAGTTTCGTTTGAAATGTAAAAATTTGTTTGTTGGAAATATGATTCACTGATCTCATGCAAGATATGTTTAAACAACAATAAGACCCACTTAAATAAATCTTCCGATTATTAATTATAATTACTTTTTTTATGATTTTATTAGAATACTATTTAACCATATAATGATTTTCTACAACAAATTCAACTGATCGTTCAATTCTAATTCATCGTGACCAATTCTATGTTTCAAAACAAATAGAGTACTCTGATTACGCAATTTGCAAGATTTATTGTAGAAAAAAAATGACAAGTAGTTGAAGGTAAAGGCTGTTTCAAGGTTTTATTTTGTAATATGTTTAATTTGTAATTTGTTAAAAGTTTTCAGAGTTATAGCTTTATATCATCATCTCCACATCATCACGAGTTTATTTTTAATTTCAAATGAATATTTGAAGAATATTGTTGAATTTGTTTTGCCTTGATGTTAACTGCTATCTGCAATTATTAACGTTGTTTGGTTCATACTTAGCATATATATCACAGGGATACTTAATTTAATTAAATGTTTATGAATTGAAGATTTGATCTCATATTTTAAAAAAAGCAATGTAGACTGGTTTTTACTTGTTGTATATTCAACTCTGTTGATTCATACATACAGAGGCAAAATAAAAAATATGATAAAAAAATTGCCTTTTTTCATTTAATCAACTTGAATATTCATCAACCACATCAAAGGATAGCAGACCGTTCAATTATTCATTCAAGTCCCGCTTTTAATCTTTAGTAGCACTGTGACATAAAAAATAACAGTATATGAAATAAATAAAATGAAAAACGGATTCTAAAAAAAGGATTAACCCTTAATCGTTCTTTTTATAGAAAACTTCAAATTTCACTACAGCTTGTAAATTTTGATACTGGCCTGTGATTCTAATAATCAAACCCATTTAATCGTTCATGACATACTACTATTTTAAACTAAAAGAATTTTAATTCTTCTATGATCAGAACTGGTTGATTTATGAAAACAGGGTAATTTTCCTTTAGAGAGCAATACATGGTTGCCTTTAGGAAATGGTGCCCGTAGATTATATACTCTACACAATGTTCATGTTGAAATAGTCTAAACATAGCTAATAAACTGAGTAAATAAAACGAAATTGAAAATGCAAATATTCAAACAAAAATTTAAATAGCATGAAATTTAAGAAAGAAATATGAATTTTCAATAAGTATAAATCATTGTCTCCATCAAAAATGGAGCACTATTGAATAAAGTTACAAATTAAAAAATCCATAAATCTTTTTTCCTGTTGTACTTTATTTAACTGCATGCGTTAATATTCTATATTACTGAATATGGTTTTTTCCTTTAAGGTTATTTATCTTAAAAATTAGTTTAAACCATGAAAATTCTTCAAAACATAGTTAGTTACTGGCATCGGGCTTTTCCATGTACACCCAACAAAAGGCGGACGAATGATGGCAACTGCAAGATCAGACGCCATATCTTGAAGGATATTTTCCGCTAAGCACTTGCTGAAAGGATACCAAGAAGGCCAATCAGGTTTACATTGTGAAACCAGTTCTAGAAGCTCTTCGTCATTGTTCTTCCTGGAAAAGCAATAGAATCGTAGAATTTATAATTTGTCTAGAAAAATTTTAGGAATTTATTCCATATTTTCTACAAATATCAACATTTAGTTTCTGA
>JAPMOR010004809.1:89558-100327 GCA_026543865.1 Argiope aurantia
ATTCCATATTTTCTACAAATATCAACATTTAGTTTCTGAGAAAAGAATATCAAATATTTTCTCCTTTTATCTAATGGCTAAGGGAAAGGAATTCAACAGAAACCGAAATTATTTTTTTTAAAAAAATATGAAAACACTTTCCGAAATAATTTTTAATTTATCATTTAATCTTTGATATTTAATATAATTAAAATCATGTCACACAAATACAATTATACGTGCACTGAAATCCTTTGCGCACTTAGAAAAATTAAACAAACATTACATTCCAACATTTATGTTATTTGTTAATATTTGATGATGAATTGGTATTTAGTACATTTTCTTAGATTTCTATTTTGAATCGTCAATATTTCTTTTTTTCCTCTTTAATGAATGTTAAATTAAAGACGAATAGAAACTCTCTGTAGGATAATGAATTATAATTTGTAAACTAATTGAAAGGAGATATAATCATACTTGTAGGTTGAGAATTGTCCTATAAGAGTTTGATTAGCGAGCTTTATAGCCCTTAAATCACTAGAAAATACATATAAAATAGCTAATGTTATTTAAAATGTGAATATCTTCAGTTGTTTAATCTTGGCAATTTCCCTTACTGCCTTTTATTGTCTAATAAAATTTTTAATCTTAATTTTAAAGTAAAAAATTAAAAGTATAGCATTTATTTAAAATGGAATAATATAATTCACGTAACTATTTTATTCAATGTTTAAGTAAAGGAGGCGTAATAAATTTTTGAAAAAAATATAAGTTTTTGATTAATGAATGCATTTACAGCAGTTGCTGAGATATCCGAGAAAGTAAAATATAAGAGAGTATCAAAAACGTTAATTTCTGTCAGATTTTCATTCTCAAATCTGTTTCTGAGAAGATTTAAAAACAAATGAAAATGGGATTATTTGTAATTCAACTAATTTTACAAACAAAAATTATAATTACTATATGGGGCAAGAATAATAACTATTCTTACTCTACGGCATCGAGAAACTTATTAGCATGGAAAGGAAGTCTGTAAACCTTTTCTTTTATTGGTACGCCAACATGGTTGCAGTTACAGTAAGATGTTGATGTATACACCAGCACCTAAAACATAAAACAATTTTTTTTTCACTTTGACTTTTGTTCTTGCAAAGTATAAATCACGGAACCGCAAGCATTATTTTCATATCCAGTGCCTCTTTTAGTTAATTTCAATGGGATGCAAAAAAAAATTACACTTTAAATTCGTTTCTCTTGACGATACTATTAATAAATCAAAAATTTGATGGTCTAAGAAACTTTATGAACATCTTCAATCCTTTTTGAGCTGCAGAAAAAATTTACAGAAAAGATAGAATTCATAGTATTTTAAAAGAAGATTTGCATTTTGCAAACTTCAAAGCTTATGAAGCATAGTAATCAATGAAATGAGCTTCGATAATGTCAAGCTGAACTTTAAATAATTAAAAGCTTTCATTTATTCCAGATTTAAATCTTTGTAGTTTTATATTCATCTAAAGCATTTTTTTAATTGTTAAGCACGAGTTTCTTGATTTTAAATTATTTTAAATCACACCAATTTGCGCTCGTTTCAAATAATTTTATTTTAAAACCCAATTTATTCAAAGACTGGATTATTGAAAATAATCTCAATTTAATCAACACAAAGTATAAATCTAATTCTTAACTAAATTTAACAGTCTTTTAGATCAATATATATATCAAACATTTCTTCTTTATTAATTTCTACACGTATCAGAATAGTTCTAACATTATCCTCATTCCATTCAAATGCATTTGAATCATACTAAAATAAACTTTCGCTAATTCATTTTCTGTGAAATATTCAATAATTCATCAAAACAAGTTATTCTTTAAAAAAGATAAAAAAAATTTTTTTTTTGAATATTTTGCTCATTTTTTTTTCTGAAGTGTTGAAAAATTAAACAAAAATCTCAAAAGTCAACAAAATAATAAAACGAAAAGAATCGTAATCTAAAATACTAATTTCTTCTCCATCTAATCGGAAATATTTCCGTCTTGCAAAAAAATAATTTTTTAAAAATCATTTATTTCAGCAAAAAAAAAAAAAAAATATGGAGGAAAATGCAGATAGCACAGTAATAATGCTGGACTAATGTATGTGATTTATCAAGACTAAATAATCTTAAAATTATTTTATAAACTTTACTAAATATATCGATTATAATTCGAGAAGTAAAGTGCTTATTAGCAACAAACCTCAAATGAGGTATTCTTCGATGCAAGGCAATTACTTCACTAAATGTTTTCAAGATACATTTATTCCACGAATTATAACTTTTAAGTTATCAATGACAAAATATGTTTCTATGATCAATTATTCTCCTTTGAAAAGATTGATCATGCTTTAAAGAAATCAAGGAACTGTATGCCATGTATTGAAAATATCGCCTCAAAATATCAGTCTTCTCGCCTCAGTTTAAAAGTTTATTTCTTGAGTTCTATAATAGTATCTATGTACATAATCATACATCAGTTAACTGGAAAATAACAGAAAACTATTCCATTCTACAAATTTGGAAAACATCACAATAATCCAAAAATCTCAGAGATCATTCTTCAATCTGTGTGATGTAAATTATACCGTGAGCCTCAATAGAATTACTCATCTTTTAACTTCTAAGCTGAATCTCAGTTATCGAAGTTTAGCTCCTCATAAAAATTGTCAATTTCTTTTATCAGTATTACAAATGATCACAATTTTAAATTTGAAAGAACTCGTTATTTTTATTAAACTACATATTGAAAATAAATAACTTTGGAGTGATAGTTTTATGCTTGCCTATGAATGATTGGGAAAAGTAGTACGCAGATTTATTAATAAACAAGCTTAATTTTTATATCTACCAAAATTCGTGCTGCATTCAGAGGATTATAATAAGGAAGAATCTTGAGCATCTTTCTATTTGCAATCTATATATTTGATATTTTTGAAAATCTTTCTCCAAATAGCTGAACCTTCGCTTATGTAGATCATAATTTTTTCTGTCTTATAATTCGAAAATTCAATTTCTAACCAGCAAATTAGAAGTCATCCTTTACCGAATTCAGTACAGCTGAGATATATGTCACTAGGTAACCTTCTCCAGAAAGGAAATAATTTCTGAGGAATTATAAGAAATTCTTTAATAGAAAATAACATAACGCACGAAATTTGGCTGGTGAAAATTGAAAACCATTACCTTAAATTTAAATTTTTCAGAAAAACAATGGCATTCGAACATTAGTTTTTAACACTCCAAGCAAAACTAAGAAAAATCAACGTGATCTCCTCGAAACGTTCTGGTATACTCTCTAATAAAAGTCTTATCTCCCTCCCTCCCTCCCTCTCCCCTTAAAATTGTACACTTTGAGAAAAGCCGCGTAGCACTACTTACAAAATAGATACCTTTGACGTGAATCCAGCAATCTTACTGAATCTATCGCGATAATGTATATTTTGGATGCATTTTTGCAAGCCGATTTACACCAAAATTTAATATGAAACCACAAGAAAATATCCCGAAATTCATTCATTAAAGCTATTGTGTTTATAAGTCAATCATTGAGCAATTTGTTCAAAATTTAATAATTACTGACATTTTAGATGCTAACTATATAAGTTTAATCTGCATAGCGTTTAGCGCTTTGTAGTTAGTTATCAATTTTATTTACATTCGAACAACCAACGTAAGAGATATAGTTCGTTCAAAACTTGATATAAACCTATAAATTTGATCGGCATTCCATATACAAAATTTCGCCAGTTTAACTCAAAACGATTTGAGTTATCGTGCCAAATACATAATGCCAAAATGATAACTAAAATTGTAAAACATAATGTAATTTAATAAATGCCAAAATGTATTTTTTGGAATCAGTTAGGTCTCGGAGATTCTCAAAATCTTAAATTAGAATTTTATGACAATTACAATATTTCCTTTATACCCTCATATGAAAAGAAAAAAATGAAAGCATTGAAAAATCATTTGGAGAATTTGTTTGCTTCACTTGGTAATAACAGTTAATTCAAGTATTGGAAGTATATTAAAATTTGACTGCTAGGTCTTCTTTTTATTTTTTAGCAAAACTGAATTCAACAAATTGAAGATTTTTTATTACTCAGTTCATAGAATTGCTATGATTTTTTTTTCCAAAATGGGCCGTGATACTGCAATTTAAAAAAAGAAGCTGGTATTATTTATCTTCATAATAGATGGTATTTTCTTGCTGTGCATTGTATTCAGCACATTGTGCCCTTCTTTCAAATTTTAACAAGCTAAGTTACGCAATTAGTGAATCGTCTTTGTATTAAGCACAAAAATATTCAAATTTTATCAACAGTTAACAATACAGACAAAAGTGGTTTAGGGAACAATACTCTCTCATTAATTTGTGGATCTAAACTTTTTTATCTTGCATTCTGTTTAAAGAAATTGGCAATCCAATTGGAGAAAAAAATTCATCTAATTCCACCGAAGTTACAATTTTAAGACGTTTTTCTTTCATTAAAGTGTTTTCCTTAAAAAAATTAATTACACCTTTAGAAGGTGAATAAGCTAATAGAAACTACTCATTTCAAATTAAAATTATTTCTATATTACTCTATATTAAAACCTTTTCAGATTATACAAATACGATCATCTTTCACATAAAATGAAGTGCCTCACAGAGGTTTTAGTAAGTAGTGCAAATTAAACTTAAAACACAATAATAATATTCTTTCTATTTTGGAGAAAATAGCAAACTAAACATGAAATTTAGATTTTTGACGAGGAAATAATATCATACTTACGGTAAAATGTTTCATCATCCTACACAGTTCAATTATGGTTTTTGTGCTGTTGCCATTTTGTTCGACCGTGTATCTAAGGACAGTAGAAAGTGACGAATTAACGAATCTTATTAAATTATTACAAATAAAAATTAATACAAATGCATGTATGACATCTTTAAAAAAATGTTGGCCATGAGCTTTACATCAAACATATCGTTTTTGAAATAGCAATTGTGAATTATTGTTCTTCTTCTGTTTAGAATTATAGCCAGTTATAATCTCAAAAGCGAAGATAATATTTTCGTCATCATGACTGTATACTTGAATTTAATATAAAAATTAATCATGAGTAAAAGAAAAGTAATGCTACTAAAAAGGCATTTTTCCTTTGAATATCCCCTTCTTGTGATGTTTATGTACATTGGGGAAATTGTATTTCCCCAATGTACATTGGGAAATTTCATATACAGCACTATTTTCTTAGCAATTTTGTTGCATTGAGATGGAAAACGGTTATCTAAAATCAAGAGAAGCAGCTCTTGCTTGCAAGAAAAAAATGGTTAATCAAGTTGAACAATAATAAAATTAGATTTTAAGGTCTTGGAAAAAAATATTTGCACTCTATTTAAAGTTTATTACGAATGATGTATCTGTAAATTATTTAGAAAAATGCCGAGTCCTTCTTAAGTTTAGGATGGATTTGTAAAAAAAAAAGGTAGGTTGTTTATCACAGATATTCTGAAGAATTTATTTAAGAAAAATATCGTCTGGGATTCTCTTCCGCAATTATTACTTCGTATGTTGCGTCAAATAATCGTCGGATTTGGTATGATTTGGAAACATTTTTTTTTTTTTGGGGGGGGGACTTTTTGGAAAACCAAAACTCTTATAATGGCATGAAATTCTAAATTATATTTCTTGTTCATATACCCATTTTTGTTTACGCCTGCTTAGACACACACACAAAAAAAATTGAAAACTAATCATTTGCTGACTGCACACAGGGTGGTCATGAAAAAGGGAACTTTCCTATATATGAACTTCTTGGAGCTTATCCGCATAATCAGTCGAAAGGAAATTTCTGATAGTGTTACTCGAAGGTATGTGCTCAAGGTGGTGAGGATTTTAAGCATGAAAACTCCGCCGGTTATACATTTCGAAATTTTTGAATGGCAAATTCTATTTTTTTTTCTGAGCAAAATAATCAGCACATTCAAAAGAATATATGATGTTGGAAAGATACACGAATGACGAAAATCGGTGGAAAAAAATTTATTGTAAATTACTAATACCAACACACGATAGGAGATGGAAAAAATAAAATTTTATTTCAGTCAAAAGTTTTCAACGTACATGTATAATTGTAGAGGATTAATCATTGGCGATGGAAGAATGTTGACAACAATAATAAATTTAACATTTGAGAAGAAATCGATAGCTTCATGTTTTATTGCATGTTTTAATTTTGACAAATATCATGAATTTAATGTGTACATCTTAGATTTCAGATCACTCGAGAACCAGAAATCTGTCGAAATTGAAATTGCAAAGTTACTTGAGATGTCTCTAACACGAAACAGGTGTTAATGCACTTGTCAACATGTATGGTGACGTGTTGAGGAACATCATTTTGCGTCCACAAAATGCCATTAACGACATTTCATTGCTTCAATTCTGGAATTACGAGATTCTGCAACATTTTTGCTGTATTCCGAGCACTTGTCAGGAAGCAAGTTTTCATATCTGTGTAAGTGATCTCTTGGAAGAATTAAGAACCGAGAATGAATGTGCTTGCTCTGTCACACACCATAGTCACTTTAGCTTCGTGTAAAGGCGCTGATTGTACATAGTATGAATTTTCGTCAGCCTATTGAGCTGAATTCTTAGAATTTACATTTCCAGTTAAGAAGATACGTGTCTTATCCGTCCATAATATCGTAGAGGTCACCTGCTGTTTACAATATATCTAATGAAGAAAAAATATGCAAAGTCGATTCGTTATTGCTAGTCTTCCGGTTGCAAAATCTGGACGCGCGCGTGAATGGATAAAGAAATATCTGCAGAACAGAGCAAAAGAACTTCAGGTCTGGCGCTTTCTATACATCCATATTATAACAGTTCTTTCAGTAGATAATGTATATGTAGAAATCAAATTATGCTATTCTGAGATTAGTACTTCTACTATCTATATGAATTATTTAAAATGCCTCAATGCACCTCCTTTCTAAGTTGGCTTCTTTACAATCTTTGTAAATGAATTAAGCCGCCAGTTTTCGTCATATGTCTATAGTCTCAACGCCATATATTGCTTATTACTGCGCTGATTAGTTTGGATAGTGGAAAAATGAATGTTAGCATTAGAAAAATTCGAGATTTTCTCTATATCCTTAACCAGAAGAATTCTCTTGTGTTAAATCATGCCAATCTCAAGCTCATAGTTCCATTAATAATATCTGAAATTTCTGTTCGATTGGTTGAGCAGATAGGTTGCTTGGATTTCCTAAATCGCTGAAATTCTTTTATGACTACGTAATATTTAAATTAGTACAAAAGATTGCAAAAAAAATTGTACCCATTTAAGTTTTGTTGCTTTCTCATTTGTCTTCCGACTGGTGTCACTCATTTGTTAATAAAGCTTGCAGTATTTCATCTATGACTTGAAATATGTCATTTGGTATGCGAACATGTTGTTATCCAAGCATTTCAAATGTTGTAGTTAACTGGCAGATGTCTATGGTTACTACGACGTTTATTAATTGCCTGAGAATCAAGATGTCTCCTATTTCTCCAAGATGTTAGTTATTCTTTCGAGTGCGATTTTTAGGTATTGCAATGTGTAAACAAAATCATCCGAACATTTCCGTATTTATGCATTTTTTCAGAAAAACTGGACTAAGTATATTTGAGCTTCCACCATTTAAAAATTTAACTTTTTCTTACATTTTACTGTAAGTTTCCATTACTAGGGCATTTAGGAAACTGAGTATCAACATTTCCAAATCAAATATCTTAAATAGCAGATAGTGATTTGGAACTCGATTTATTAGTTGATTTTATTTATTGTGCACAATAATAACGGACATTTTTTAAAAAGTAATACATGTATTCGAAAAATATATAAAAGGGTTTTCTTTGTAAAATGCAGCTGCTTATAAAAACTTTTGCTTGTAAATAATTTGCTTATAAAAATAATTCATGCGAAACTTACAGAATATATGACAAAATATTATTAAAGTCTTGTATTAAAATCTTAAGTGAATTTTGTAAATATTCAATAAAATCTGAGTATTTTTAGTCAAAAAAAATAAACGCGCATGTTCGAAATATGACTTTTATTTTTCTTTCCTAGTTTCAAAGCGTAATACGATTTACATAAAATTTTCAGTAGAATACCATTAAGATTTTTGACAGATATCATCATTACAGTGAACTCAATTTTAATTGGTCGATAAAAAAATCTAAATGATGAGACATTTTGCATAAAGTGATTTTTGAACCATGAATTTTCGAACAGTTATCGTAAATTTTATAAGAAAATTCGAAACATGCTAAATATCCTTTCACTTACATAAATTAAGTACATATCATAAATTGCAGTATAGTAAGGGTCATAAAAAGCAAAAAATTATTATGCATTAATTCCATAAACATTAAGTAATGTTACAGAAACTATAAATAAACGCACTAGGAAGTCATTATGTTTTACACATCCCAAAAATATGTCAATTACTGATACAAGGTGATTCTAAACTTTGATGTAATGAGAATGAGGACGGGAGACAATCAATCAGAAAGCATTATATTGCTCGAATTTGTTATTCCATTTAATTCAATTTATGTTCTGTGGAATTGAGACGTGGATGAATGGGAACTTCTAATTAGGCCTAGAACCAAGATTTCTTACACAATTTATATTTCTGTCACAAGAATAATACACATTTCCAGTTGCAACATTGCAAAAACTAATGCATAGTCTTGCTGAAAAGCTTCATTACAGCAAACAAAGTGTATCTCGTAATAATAGACATATTTATATTAATTGAATATCACAATTTATTGAATATATATATTTATTGAATGATCACAAGTTGACTCCGACTCACACTGAGGCACACGAATAAATTCGAATGATCGGATTGCCGCTACAGCATTGGCGGGAACTAAAGTTGAATCCTAAAGGCCACTGGCATCACCTGCCACGGTCTGACCCCTCCCGTGGGAGATACTTTGGGTGTAGCCGACCTCACACCATTTCTGTACTTAGTTGTGTGGCCAGAACTAACCACCATAGCTTCTCATGCTCTTATCTGAGATGATCCCAGGCGGTAGATATTTATTGAATAAACAAAGCCTAATATTGTACAAATGCTAATAATTACACACTGAAGTAAATTACATAATATTAAAGGCTTAATATTTGTTCAACTAACAATGAATTATGTACTCAAATTTTTTGTTATTTATTATGCTTAAATGACAGCAATTTCTGATATGCAATTAATTTATAAATATGAAATAGTGCTCAGTAAATTTCTAATATTTTATTGAATTCAGAATAACTATTCGAAAATGAAAGTTTCAAAAATACTACTTGTGGTAAACCCATGATCATTTGATTCGCTTAGAGAGTAAATAAAATTCAGCTTACTGTAATGCTGATGACTTCCTGAATCTTAACGGTATTCAACGGGAAATGTCAGGCATTGAAACTGTTTAAAAAATATATGCTGCGGATGCTGACTTCAGTTGACTTACTGAATCTGTTTATTTACTGAAATTAATATTATTTTTTTGACCGTTTACAAAATTTATTTGGGATTTCAATATGCGGCATGATTTATAATTAGTCATACATGCTGTAAATTTGTAAACTCGGTATTTTATAAATAAAAAATTATAGAAAATTTTGAATTTTATTGATTTTTTTTATATTTTCATATATATATGTGCTGTTTTATAAAAGTACACATCGGGGCTATCTACAACAAATGAAACCTCTGATGGAAATTTTAAATCCTTACCTGCTTTTTATGATATTTAGTGCAAAAAAAAAATTTTTTTTAATCAGTTTGCTCTCAATTCTCTAAATAATCCAGTACTGGAATCTTCTCAGTAAAATATGACTTCTAATATATTTTTAATATTGGTAAGCTCAAATAAATTTCAATTTTTTTAGATGTTTCAAAAAATGCGTAATTATACGAGTCTCCAGGTATTTTTGAATACATAAAATGTATGTAACTATCTTCATAATTTTCAGTATTGACTGGGAGAATTAAGTTTAGAGGAATCTAGATATCTCTTCAATGAAAAAGAATTACTGAAATGAATCCTATATTGCCTTTAAATTGTCGGCTAAGACTACAAAGAAAAACAATATAATTCTACGTATATGGAAACTATGTCCTATTATTTATACGAATTCTATGTGTATGGAAACCAAGTCCTATTTTTTCATTCGAATTCTACATATATGGAAAGCATGTCTGACAATGTACAATTAAATATTATTATCAGTCTATGAGTTTGTACACGGTAAACCATCAATTGAAGATCAAAAATTTGGAACAATTGACTTATGATTTTCAGGACATTTGATAAGAAAAAATACAGAAGACTTATCATTTCTTTGTGACAACTGTATTTAATATGGTAATTCAATATTTATAATATTAATGGTATTCAATATTCAATATTTATAAAAATTTGATGGCCTAAGTAGTTAATAATGTTTTTATAGCTGTAAATGTCGTCAAGCAATATATGCAAATATCACTGGTGACAAATAAGCAAATATCACTTTTGGAGCGAACCAAATGAGCTTTGCTATTGAGCAAAATGAAATTACTAAATTTGAGATTGCCAAAGTTTTTCTTCAACAGAATTTTAAATACTCTTTTATTTTAAAGGAAAATGTAATGGAATTAAATAATTGTTACTTTTGAAACCACAACTTAAAAGCCTTTTAAATGGCGAACTAAATGAATGA
>JAPMOR010004809.1:124709-135926 GCA_026543865.1 Argiope aurantia
AAATGCATCAAACATTAAGAAAATAAACAGAATCGTTTGAAATAATCGGCCAAAAAATGTTAACCCTAGCCTCATTACTGTTGGGAAAAAAACTGAAGCCTTAATCATTTGGCGGTGGGGAAAAATGAAAAGATTTTTTGGCGGGAAAGTTATTTTTTAATTAATAATTAAAATTCTAATTAAATATTCAAAAAAGGGACCCTAAGTGCATATTCCCAACCTTCAAGGTATACATGTACCGAATTTGGTAGCTGTAGGTCAAACGGTATGGCCTGTAGAGCGCCAACACACACACACACATTGAGATTTATATATGTATAGATTATATCATGTTTGTAAAACAATTTATTCAGAAAGTGAAGTAAATTTATCACTATCACAATACTCATCAAATTCTTAAATATAGCTTAGAAATTTTCATTTCTTGAAAAAATTTCAAAAAATTGTTTTTAAAGTGTCAATCAGATTCAAAAATTTTTTTTCTGAATTTCCCTCTACTTTAAATTTTTCATTTAAACTATTTTAGGCTATTGGAAACAATCTGAATCAACTTTGATGTCAAAATTAAAAATTAAAATAAGTCCAAAAGTTAAATTTTGAATAATCGTAAGAGTATAATTTTCATCATCTTGATATCATTTGACATTGATAAATTTTAAAAGTTGTTAACTTATTTTGACTTCAAGATAATAAAAACTAAGCAGCTTTTTCTAAATAATTAGCAAAAAAAAATGACTGGGAATCTAGTTTCTCAGAATGCTTTGGAATATTTTTAAACTTTTGGCATATTTATGTATAAATAATTATAATATATACATGAAAATTACTTGCTAATGTTCTTTATTTCGGTTGATCTGCTCTGCAGTGGTATCTTATTATAATGAGATTTTTTGGAGATGTGTAAAACTGATAAAGAACTGAAACAAGTTTTTTTTTCTTTGTAATTCTACAAAGAAAAAAAATACCAAGTAATTCTACACGGTATCAAACATTATACAGAACGAAAAAGAGAGAAAGAAAATTAAGAATCCCAATGTTAAATCATGAAAAGTATTGAGAAGTATATGTATATAATTGCATGCATTTGCCAAATTTTATTCGATAACCGACAATCTGATATACTTACTGATTATGATAAAAAATAGTATATAATCCAGAAAAATATATGTAAGAAATAAAGCTTTTGAAATCGGAGACAAAGTTGGTCTTACCATTCCTACAAAGCCTGATGCTCCAGTCAAAAAGATTATTCTGCCCTCGAAGAAATCCGGTATTAACTGCTTGCGCTTTCTTTCATTTATTTGTTCCATTTCTGCATAATATAAACATTTTATTTTGTAAAATATATTTCCTTTTTTCTCTTTCAAGATGCAAACTGAAAGAAAAACTATTTTGATGACGATTTGTATAATTTTAAGAGGTTAATAATATTATGATTTTGTTATTTATAGGAAAACAAACACCTGAATGAAGTAAAAACCAATGCTCAGAAACATTAATTGCTTGTGTTTGTTTGTTTTTTCTTTAACAAGCCATTCTAATATGAAAAGCCGAACTTCGACACGAAAAGAATAATTTTGCTTTATCCAAAATTCGAACTCTGACCAACAACATATTTAAATAACTTTACATATTAGGCGGATTAGGTGCATATAAATATATTAAATGCCAATTTCAGGAGTATATTATAGAAGAAATTACTTCTTTTAGAAATGAGATGCAGACTGCCGTAATAAAGTTTTCTTAAAAAATGATACATCATGTGTCCATCTGCCAGGTAAACACATTTTTTAAAGAAAAAAAAACGTATGAAAGTTTTGAAATAATCCACTAATTACTCTACTTTCTACTGACATCATAAGCATTATGTCGCTACTCTAAAGTTAGTCTCATATAAGGTACTGATTAAAGGAAAGTTGCTTGTAGATTCTACAACCTGGAGACCATATATTATGTATATCTTTCTGTGTTGTTCATTAGCGTTGTTGAAACTAGTTAATTAAATACTTTTTTCAATACCTCAGCCAAAACGTGCCTAAATGAAATGCCAAAAATGATACTGAGATGATACCATTAAACTTGCATCGTAAAGAAATATGATTGACTGTTATTTTAATTAGAGAAAAAAATCATATGCTGCTTACTATTATTATGTAAATTTTGTTATGCTTATTTCAATTTTAATGCCATATCTAGAGAACGCATGTGATCAAACATCTTTCATTACTAGTAAATTTTATTATTTCAGCTTCACACTGCAATATTAGTGTATTTAATATTGCAATCCCCCCCTTAAAAGACTGTAATTTTTTTTTTTCCGAAATGCATTTAAAATGAAAACTATGATATTTACTATTTGTTTCTACTCTAATGACTTGTTTTAAATAGACAGGTGGAAAATATATTATAAGTAATTTTTACAGCATATGGAGTTTTCTAATGCACAATACTTTCCCTTTCCCATTTCTGAAGGAAAAAAAGAAAAGGAGAAATAATAAGTGGGTGTTAATAACTGAAAATAAAAACTATTGAATGGCTATTATTCTCTTTATAATTGAAACAAATTATTGAATCAATCTTTAGGCAAAACTACAAGAAATGAAGATGAAAACCCATGTGAGATAGATACATGTATGAATCAAAGATAAACAGTTAGTGTAATGTATTCTAATATTTTGGAACTTATGTTTACCTTACAATGTTCACTGTATCCTATATCTAAATATTACAATGTTCTAAAACATGTAGTATCTTACTAGAGCAAATTCTCCAACAATACTTTCATTTAGATTTTTTTTACATATAACTTATTTTGAAGTATAATATTAGACATTTACAGGAAATGCTACTTAAATAATCGTTATAAATTATAAATACTTACTGTGCTTTTTTATATTTTTGCTTATACCCATTGCCTACCAATTATTATTTATAGAAGATATTTTTATATGTATGACGGATCATAATTGCATATTATATACACTTTTTTACAGTTTAACATCTAGAAAGTTATTAATAAACCTTATTCGACATATTATTTTGAAATTGTCTGTAATTTTATCCATTCTCAATTTCACATTGCTAAAAAATAATGATAAAATAGAAACAATTTATTCATATTCATAATAAGTTGTTTCTTTTTCATAAAAAGTATGTAACATTTTCAAAGAGTATTCTTTCATGACAAAAGTATATTATTTAAATTTTTTTAGTGTGTGATACTACAATTTATCCCAACATTTAATATGGTCATTTGAAGCTTCTTTGCATCTATTTCCAACAATGGACGTCATTTAATGCAACATAACATATCAACATAACATATTTTCTTAACATATCTTGCCACCATGTTTGCAGTGCTAGCAATGAAACTACATAATATGCATACGATTTTAAGGTTTTCATTTTTATAATTATGCTTGTTCTGCTCATAACTAGCCGACGGCAATGTTAGTATTACCATATACTGAAGGGGTTCTTTTATATGGTAATTACCATATGTTTGCAGCAATATATATATATGGATAATTTTGGATAACGTATGGGTAATTTTGTTCTCGATCGATAAAGATTTTCATCAGAACTGTGACAAAAATAATTTTCAATTTCAAACAAATTGTTATCAGGATGCTTTATATTGAATCGAAATTAAATTAATCTAGTTAAGAAAGAATGTCGCATTTATTCTGCATATTATGCAACATAAGAGAGGTTTCATTTAGTTTTATTAACGTCCCGTTTTAAAGCAACACTAGGGCAGTTTGGGGGCGGATCTCTTAATTTTGAACCGTGGTCAGATGACACAATATAAGAGAGAATATTATACGATAGGTTAGATGTATCTATCTTAATGAAATAAAAAATAATTTTTTTCCATACTATATTTTTTACTATTCATTTACATTGTGGAAACCTCACAAAATGTTCTAAAATATATGAATTTAAAAGTTCAATGTATGAAAATCTGTTACATTTAAATCTGACTGGAAATCTAAATATACGGGGTGGACCAAATTAGAAGAAGGAGATACTTAAATATCCGTGTAAGGAAACCAGAGACATCAGCATCCAACTATTGACCCTGCCCATACTATTTGCTATACGGTTGTGACCAATAAATGCTATATAGTTTTAATTTCTGAACGAAAAAAAAATTAAATCACATTCCGTTCAAAAGTGAGAGGAAATGGAGATGCGTAATTATCAATTGAATTTTTTATTTTAAGAATAACAAAAATCGAGAATGTTCAGTATTATATGATGATGAAATAAACTTTACTAGGGGAAATCTTTTAAAATGCAATAGCTTTATTGCTATTAAATGAAATTAATTTAAAATTAATATGAGATAATGCGATAATAAAAAGAATAATTCTGCAATAAATTTATTGCTATTTTATGTGAAACTACACTATCATTACGCAAACAGCTCGATATGTTTTCGTCCCTACGCTCTAGAAATTCCCATCGATGCCCAACGTATCCCAATTGAAAAATAAATTATTCACTTAGAGATTAGATATATCTTGCAACTTTTCTCTTAAAAAGAAACAGGTCAGTTGAAATGTTGGCGTCTGGAACGCTGCTCCTTAAATATCCAAACGGTTAAAAGTTACAAGGGTTCAGATAAATTGCCCAAGGCAGCCGCTATTTAATAAATGGGTCGACTAATCACTCTGCTATGCAAAACGTTTCGCAACAGAAATGTTGGAACAGGCGGCAAAACATCCAAGAATCAACTACCTTGCACGAAGTTTGTAGTGTTTCTCAAATGAAAAGATGGAATAACAAAGTTCTGGAGTATCAATTATATCTAGAGTCTACAATAGAATATGCCATTGTACCCGAAACAATATATATAGTTTTTATATAAGATCCCGGCTAGAGATGTGGAAGAGATCGCACCGTACCATCAGTTTTTGAGCCTCATCATTCCATAGTGCTTGCCTAGGCCTTTCATAATCCATTGCCAACTTGAACATTAGAGCAAAGGTGTTCCACATTTCATTATCGCCAGACAGCAATTGCTGAATGTGGAAATTTTAAACGCATGAAGCTTCAGACTATTTCTCACAAATCTCCACAAAACTATATATGGCATGCTCAGTTCCCTGGATTTCGTAGGAGATTTTTTGCTTCCTTCGCTGCTGCAGATATAACTCCTTTAACTTATTGCAGTCAAAGCGGTTTGCAGCAACGTCCAAAATACACCCTCACTTTTTGAAGATTCGCAGTGGTCAGACAACCTCTATATATACATTATATTTTCCACGACCTTTAATGCAGTTTCTTTGATAAAACCACTTGAAAAATAATTTACAACCTGGTAAAATTATTTTCATGATGAAGTATTAGTTTGGTGAAAAAACTTATGATGGTTCTTTATATATAAAAAATATAACGCAAAATTAAAAATATATATATATATGTAAATATTCTGGTCCACTATGCCATTTCCTCTCTTCTCGAAACAAGAACTCTGTTTTTTTTTTTCAGAAATCAAAAATTATACAGTCAGATGATCATATATTTGTACGCATATTAAATTTGGGTGAAAAAGGTCACGTAGTTTTCCTTACGAAAAATATAAATACATTCTGTTTAATTCGGATCACCCTGTTTTTCCTTATATTTTACAAAAAAGTTAATAACTTCTTGAACAATTCAATGATGTTACTGTATACAAATAAATTCTTTTCAAATATTCAGTATAAAGCAAACATTTTTAATTAAAAGTGTAACATATCTAAATCTATTTCTGAAAATAATATTAAGTAAATAATCATAAATGATTAAGAAAGATTATATTACAAATGAATTTTAAATGTAATAAACATTGCAATGGAACGTATGAACTACTTTATTGTTATAATTTCCAAAATTTATGAAATATCTTTTCATTTTATTATTTTTTTTATTTTGAATTTATAATAGATGCATTTAGCGGTTGTTACCATTAAGTTACTGTTAGTTAATCTGTTTAGTTACCATTAATACGTTTAAAATATTTCTCCAAATCTGATAACCTATTCGCTAGCCTTAAATATTCTACTTTTCATAAATTTTAATTTCACATAAAAGTTAATAACTCCCGGATGTATTATCTATGAGCGTCTGTCCCCCGAATCTCTCTTCATAAGAATCTATATCTCTTTTCATGGAAAAATAAGTAGAGATTCCACTTTCAAGAAATGCGCCGATTTCACCATATTCCAAGCATAGTGTGATGAAACCATCGATTCTAAAGCACAATTGAAAAATATATAAATAAAATTTTTAAAAAGTCATATTGCTGCTCTATTACGAAACTAACATTCAAAGACGGAAAAGTCACGATTTTAATGTCACGTAAGAACTATAGTAAAGCAATATCTTTTCGCCTTTAGACCTAATCTTGTTCATGTCAATGAAGCAGTTTTAATTTCAATTCCAAGTTTTGGCAGCAAAGTACAGTTCAAGGAATTTGAAAGAAAGATTTGCACTATAATGATTGGGTCCAAGGATGATGAGAGGGGCGGTTTTTTTTAAATTACGCTTGAAGAAAAGGAAATTATTCAGTCGTCATTCTTACAAGTAAAGATTGGAAATTTGTGTATACTGCATTATTAATTCTCGCCAAAGAAGGGAAGCCAGGTAGAAATCTTATGGTAAGAAATTATCCGAGTAAGAAATACGTTTCAATCCATCTGTTTGAATTCTTTTCAGAGAATTAAGACGAATCAATGATCTTTAAAGATTGCATTACTCTCTTTGGGATTTGTGAAGTTTATTCTCACCAGAGAAAGAAAACAATCAGCGATCATTGAAATTTCTGAGATAATCGTCGATGTAGGTAGATAAAAATGAATTTTGGCGAACTTTTAAAGTCGTCATCTGATCCTGTGTCACACAAATTTTTGAATTCTACAAACCTCAGTCTCCTTTGGAGATCACCTTTTAATTGTATATTTTGTAAATAAACTAATATTCAAGATATAGATTATTATAACACTTTTTTATTTAAATATGATTAGTTGTTTGTAAATACTCAGGAAGAGAATTTTTGAATCTTGTCATTTAAAATTGTTCAATTATAGATCGCGGCCAACTTGGTCACGTTATTACATCAGCGCATGGCATCATTATTAAGCAATCATAATTAAAGGACAGTACTTTCCTTTCTTTTCATAGTTTTTATTTCATCGAAATTTATCCATGTGACTGTATTAATACCATTAATATGTTTACCGAACGATCTAGTATAATTAAGATTAATTTAATGATCTGACTAAACTTTGATGATCTACATCTTAGCTCTTGTCTTTGTCATACAAACGTTTATCAAAAAATATTGATCGTTAGTTAAGGACTTGTACAAGAGCACAATCAACATTTTTATAGAAAAAAAAATTATGGCTAAATATTCAGACGAAACTTATACTTTTTTTCCTGTGATATTTTTTTATTTCATTTAGAACGGTCTTATATATTTGAAGAAGATTTGAACGAAGAAAAAGTTCCTTTCCCTTCAAACGAAAAGTTTGAAGACAATGGGTATTTGGAGAATCCAAAGAGAGGTGTGTATTATTTTATAAATATCTCTTGCGATTGTGGTATACTTATTTGGTGCCCTATTAATTGCTAGACGTGTAACATATTGTTATTTATGTTTCTCAAATTACAATTGTCCTTGAACTATATATGGCATTTTTATTTGCCCTCTTTGTTTTATGTTCCCTTCACCAAGAAGAATAAATGTCCAAGGTCAAGACATTTTTTTTTCTTACTTCCGAATATTAACCAATCGTTTGTTATTCTATAACTACTAATATCAATAACTTGGCTAAAATACATCCTAGTCCTATTCAAGTTCTTAATTCATTTATTAACTGAACTTTTTATTCCTCGAATATCATAAAATATTATTCCAAAATAGAAGCTTTGATTTTTGTAAAGGGAGTGATTTTCAGTTATTAAGACTTTCTTCTGAGAAAATATTCAATTAGAAAAAAAAATTGTTAATTCACAAAATTTTTCGATAGTTAATGAAATTCTATGCTTAAGTACAAATTCAAATTCATAATTCTGTTTAAAGAAATTTCTAACACAATGCCGCTTTAAATATTGTGTTCTTAAAAATCGGTAATCAGTTTTACATTCGAGTTTCTCGTTACATTAACATACTTCATTAACTTCAACATTATTATAAATTCAAGTTTGCAATAATATTGTTAAAAAGAATTTGAATAAAATGTTGATTTAAATATTTTATTTATAAAAAAAACGAAATAAAACTCTGATTTTTAACTTCTTTGTACCTTCGTACTCTTTGTGCATGCAAGAATGTAATTATAATAAAAAAATCAAATATAATTATGTCTACGTAGTATGCATATAATTGTGTCCGTGTGAGTCAGAAACATGGGCGATAAGGCCTCGCTTTCTAGCCAACATTGAAAATTACGGTATATGTCTCAAAAAAAAAACTTTTATCTAGATTCATAATTAATTAAGTTAATTTAACATATTATTGCAATAGAAAAGAGCATAATTAAGCAAAATAATTACTATAAAACTAACTCACAGACATAAGTTTTATAATATTTAAGAATTTTCTAAATTACTGTACATTATATATTAATGAATAAATAACTATTGATTCATGATTATCTTTATAACAGAAAATAATGTCCTAACGTTATTTTGGAATAGTTTGAAGATCCTAGCGACGGCTCAGTTTTAGTTCATCTTATCTGGTCACTATTCAGAATTACGACGTCTTTTTCAAAATAAAAATTATCTATTTTCCAAAGTGAGACGTAAATATATTAGAATGCGAATTTAAAATATGGAGATTAACAAACTAACCATAACATTGATTACAATCATAAAATTTATTAAATTTGCTGCTTTTTAAATCTTTTCGGTTGTAGTACACATTTATCAGTAAGCGAATAAATGAGTGGTCTATTTATGTTTTATGATATCAAAATTGCTCTTATGTGCATGCTTATAGAAATTTTAGAAAGTAGAGTGCCAGCTTAAATGTCTACATCGTCTCTAGCCAATATTCACAGTTACGAAGTTCGTCTGGAAACAGTCTACATGTAGTTCCATGAAATTAAAATTTTAAATTAGTATAATACAACGTTAAACATTAAGTATGAAAGAAGGCCACATTTGAAAATCTAACATAATTAAATTGAAGTTTTTACATTTTGTTTCTTTGTTTTCGATAATGACATTTCTTATCTGGGTGGTTTTTACGTCATCTTGAAATTAAAAATATTATTAATTGAACGATGCCAATTTTACACGTCGTAATTAAAAAAGAAAATGGTGCGATAGTTTTGATTCATAATTCGAAAATGTGACAAAAATTGAATTTCCAAACGTATTGCATTGAAATTGGATAAATTAGTTTGCAGCATAAAAAGGTAATTGGTATTATTTTATTCAAAAATATGTTAACTATTTGGTTCGCTACGATTCATATTTGCTGAACATTTAGCTTAAATACCTTGTGCAACTTGGTCTTAATGGCTTCTTCAGCAAAGTATTTTTATGCATCAAACTTTAACAGACATATAACTCATACTGTTTAAAAAGCCTTGCATTGTTCTATTCACTGTGCTATGCATCTTTCTAAATTTCTATTTATATCTTTATACATCCATTTATACCACAAGAAAGAACTGTAGCTTTTAAAAATGGAAATATTTGAAAAAATTTCATAATTGTTTATTTGAAAAGTTAAAAATATTAATAAAATACCTTATTTGTGAGTAAAGAAAAAATTCTAAAATTTTTTTTAAAGCGTAGTTTAAAATAGGAAGCTATTCAACATGGTAAGTTAACTAAATCTTCATAACTTTGTCAGAATTAAAATAAGAGCATGAATTACTTCAAGCAACAATCAAATATTTTGTTGTAAAATAAATTTAAAAAAATATTTAAAAAATTTTTAACATGCAAAATATTGCAATACAATAAAATCGACGTTTTTGAAAAAAAAAACTTTTTTTAATTTTAAAGTGGAGTGAAATTCATTTGCCTGCTGTAATGATTTAGAAGTTGTAGTGTAAAAATGCTTATGCTTATGATGCTTATTTTAAATTAATAAAAATTCTAATTAAAACATCAAAATGTATAGGAGTAATCTGTAATTACCTCTCCTAGAAGTATACCTTAGTCAAATTTGGTAGTTCTAAATTCAATAACTATAGAGAGAGCCACATATAACACTCTTATTATTAATAGAAATAGAAAGAAAAAGAGAAAATATATTATCAATTAAATCACGGGGATTCATTTATTTGAGTCCATAAAAAAATAAGGAAGAATTAAATTCATATAATTGATGTGTAATTTTTTAAGACTGCATAAAATAATGCTTGATAGAAATAAAATTAGATTTTTTTAAGTTTAAAAACAAGAGATGGGAACTTTGAAGAAGTTTACTGCATTTTAAAATAGGAAAAATTTAAAAATATTGTAAATGGAAATTTAATATGATACAGTTTTTGTTTTTGTATCAGATGCTTTTCTTTGGAAGCATAACGTTCTTTGTGGATTATCTGGAAAGTGGTAAAAGCGGTAGAATTCCCTTGATTTTCAATGAAAACGCAATGTTGGAGCAATTTTATATTGCTTTTATCTATCTAATTGCAAATAATTTGATTTTTTTAAATATGCACAAGGAAAAAGAAATCACTGTTACGAACATTCAAAATTTACATATCTTTGCTCTTCTTTATTTCATAATATCTTTGAAAAAGGATGTAAAGTTTAAATGTTATAAAGAATATTAACTAACTATATAGTTAAAATTACAAAATTATTCACCAATTAATTGCAAATAATCAAATAAATACGTCTTATTTCAATTTAAATTTTTTATAATTATAAATAATTATAATATTATAAATTATAATAATTATTATATTATAGTATTATAAATAATTACAAGCTAATAGAAAATAAGATAAACGTAATTAATTATGAAAATTTTAAATGTATTACAAAATCAGGTCCTGTTCTATCTGCCTTTCATATAGTAAAAACTATATACAAATTCTCACAAAATTATATTTCTGTTGACATCTAAGCTCTAAGACATCAGCATATTTTCTGAAATGAGGAATATATATTTTCCATATTGTAAACTGAATGGTCCTTTCTAATTAAAAGAGATAAATATTGGGTTGCTTTATTATGAGACATCATTTATCATTTTTT
>JAPMOR010004814.1:0-37606 GCA_026543865.1 Argiope aurantia
AAAAAAAAGATATGATCGTTTATAAAACAAATAATATTATGAAAACGATTTCAAAAATAATGCAAACGTAATTTATGAATAAATATTTGAGTTTACGAAATTCTGTGAAGAGGAGTTTATTGCTGTTAGCTCTATGTTTAAAATTATAGGGGAAACATACTAGCCAATCTTTCTATCCCGATTGGTCCATTTGGTCAATTTCTATTTTATATGAAAGTTCCTGATCCTTACATATGTCGGCATTCCACCATCATTTACTCTCTCAAAAACAATAATTTACTAAACAGAAAAACCTATTTTACCAACTTTTGTTACATATGAAAGCTTATGACTTTCATCATTGGTCAACGCCCCCTATCATTCACTATTTTCAAAAGAAATCTCAAAAGCCCTATTTCATTGCACATTCTCAATGGGGGGGGGGGGGGAATTCCAAAACAGAGATGGTAAACAATAAATATTCTCAATGCCAAACACTGTACATTATCAATGGATTTTTCCTAATGGGGTCAAATTCTACGTCTTGTGTCTGTCACTAAACATTTATCGATCTGGGTAATATATTTAAAACTACACGTTGTCTTTTAAGGCGATGCAACTTCTTTGCAAACTCATAATTCGTAATTAAATAGTGAACAGAATTGTAAAAAAGCCATTTAAATATCAGTTCACAGCATTTTTAAATACATACGGTTTATCAATCAAATACTCAAAAGACAAACATAAACAATAATAAAAATGAAACTTAATACACTATAGCACAAAAATATGGTCCGAATAAAAGCAATCACTTATGACGAACCAATTATTTTAAAAAGATATCTGTTCTTTTCTATCACAAGATCGAAATGTTATTTCATACCCTTATTTCAACTACAAATTGAAATGCTACATCAGAAACCACTGCTATAGAAAAACTCAACCATTCCAAAACCCCATCGAGATATTCCATTTCTCGGGAAAGGTAAAAAAATCTCACGTATAACTCGTGTTACTTCAATAAATAAAATTTAATCGGAACCTTAGCATCAAAAAGTCATTTTAACCGATAGCCACCTTCTGTCCTCGATACTCAGGAAAGCTGGGATATTGGGTTGGGAAACATTTCGGATTTGAAAATTCAACCCCACCCATTCTGCAAATCGGGGTCTTTTTCCACATACGAATTTTCTACCGCTTAGCTTTTTATATCTGCGAAAAACGGGGCTGGTGTTGGATTTCAGATTAATCTTTTTCCCTTTAAACCGATTTTGATATAAGAAAATATCTGTTGGATTGAAAACTCGGAAAAAATTGATGTTGTGTACTCTGCTTTTCGATAAAAAGCAATATATTCTATATGATGGAATGTGGTTATCATCCTTAAATGTTCAAGCTTATGTGTAGTAAAATTTATTTTATTCAGTAGAGGAGCATTTTTTGGGTACATTATTGCAAAGAAGCATGCGTCTGTGTGTGCGTGTGCGCGCGCGTACGTACGTGTGTGTAATTAATTATTTATTATTAATAATAGATCATCAATGTGATATTTTATTCAGTATTCAATGTATATGTTATTCACTAGAGGAGCATCTTTTTTCTTGGTACATTAGTGTATAAATGCGTGCATCTCTGTGTGTGTGCGAATGTACGTGTTTATACTTAATTGTTTATTATTAATAATAATAGTTCATCAGTGTCATATTTTCTTATATATTTTATTCAGTATTCAATGTATATGTTATTCAGTAGAGGATCATCATTTTTTTTGGTACATTAGTGTATGAATGCGTGCGCCGGTGTGTGTGTTCGTGTTCGTGCATGTATTTAATTAATTATTTGTTATTACTAATATCTCATTAATGTGGTAAAACAATTAATCACTTTTACCGGTTGTTATTAATAATTACCAATTAATTACAATTAATTCATTAATTCCGGCTACCCTTACAACCTTTTTCCTTTTTATGCCATTTTAATTGAGAATATAATTCGTCTATCGTTATCTTCATCGAATATGCTCAAGAAATCTCGGCCCTCACCTGCCAATCCTCACAAACGTTTCGTTACTTGATGCTTCTCCAACACTACTAGGGCCACGGTGGCCTGATGGTAAAGCGTCGTCTTCGGAATCGTGTAGTTACTGGTTCGAGACACGAACAACCGTCGTGTAACCGAGTCTAGCGCACGGAAAATCCGCCGGGTTGAAACGCTGTCTCCTGCGGTGGTGTAGAAGTTTGAAGAAGGGTTGCCAGCTCATCAGACCGCGGTTCAAAATTACGAGGTCGGTCCCAAAATAGTCCTAGTGCTGCGTTAAAACGGGGCAATAATATAGTTAAACTAAATCACCAACACTGCTGGGCAGAGAATTAGTATGTATTTGTAGTATACATTTTCATTTATTATCTCCAGTAAGTTTGCATCTCTGATTTACCTTTATCTATTATGAATATTTTTTAATTACTTATTTTTGTACCACAACTTTCTATCGCTTTATCCATCTTTCCACATTTCTACACTAGAATATTTAGAGTGAAGACACACACATATAACATATATAAAAAAAGCAAAGCAAAATACACGCTTGGTGTTTTGGCACTTATGTATTAACAGCATTCTGACAACTAATCGCCAATGATTTACGTTAAAGGATTTTTTTGAAACTATTTACAGTCGCATATTGCTAAAAGTGCACAAAGGCATTTATTAGAGAGCATTATTATTAATTTATTATTAATTTTAAAAGCATTTAAACGCATTAAAATTGTTAACTTTGAACTACTCTAACACCATTTTTTTTTCTTTCCAGTATATTTAATGCAGATATTTTTACCAGATTTCCATTTCTAGCAAAATAGTAACTTAACAGTATCTGAAATCAAGTATAAATCAATCCTTCAAACAGGAGTAATAAAAGGGAAATTCATGCCAACAAATGAAACAGACGTAGAAGTGTACTTATTATATTTTGCCTTATTTGTACAGAAACTTCGAAAGAAATAATCCTGTAAAACTTTGCATCATCCTAACATTAAGATTTGGTTTCGCTTGATTTAGTTTGGTTTGGTTTATTGGCAAAAGAGCCATCTTTAACCATACGGCGCCAACCTAAAATTAAGAAATTTACATTTACAATGATACCAATTTCATTTTTTTTTTCATATTTTTTTTCTTTCCATTGTAATTCCTTTTTCAGAAAACTTAACATAGGTTGTTTTCAAGTAAGGAAATTGGAGCCTCTCTACTTCAGTTGGTACGATTTTGATGTACTCTACCACTATTTTTTTTTAATTTTCTTTTATTACCATACAGATGTCTTCAAAGGCGTTTTGTGCGTTATAATATATTTAGGCAAATATTTTCTGAGTTGAAGTATTATACATTAAATAATTGTATTCCGGAATAATACAGAGTATATCAACTATTGAAAACGTAAATAGAGAACATTAACTTAGAAATCCAATTATTTTTTATGAGAAGTCAAAATTATATGCGTTGATATTCATCACATGACAATGCGTTGATATTCATCACATGACGTTGATATTCATCACATGACAATGCGTTGATATTCATCACATGATATGCGTTGATATTCATCACATGACAATGCCTCGAGAATCGATTCCTCGATGAAATAAATATCTGATACTCAAATAAATGCATAGTTAAAGAAATACAATTTTTATTTTAAAAAATCCGATTATTTTTTTAAATAAAGTTATTTTAAAAGCAAATATGAAATTACCTTGCCATTTGTTCTTGACTTTAACCTGTAACTAGAGGTAAATATTTCTTCTTACTTATCTGAAACTCGATTAGTAAATTTTTGCTTTATAAAACATTTAAAACACAAGTGAATTTTAAATAATATTTTAGAATCTAGTAAGTGTTTTAGAAATACATGCATGAAAGGTTAAAATATCTTTCTTTTTTCCAAAACGCATCAAATTCATTCATTAAGTGAAAGTTTTAAACGAATATGGAATTCCAGCAAACGCCTTATCGATATTTTAATGGACACGGTTTTCTATTTGTTTAGCATTTTCTATTCAACGTAATAATTGAAAACTGAGATTGCCTATAAAATGAAAGAATAGCACAAAGCCACAAAAAAATATCCTGAAATAAGAAAGTAGAATTTTCATTAAAAATAAGAGATATTTTAGAGAAAAGAAATCGACTCGTCATGGTTCTTATGAGAATCTCTGAAGTATAAATGCAACACTTTATGAAAATAGAAAGAAAAAAATGTATTCTATCTTAAGAAAAATGCGAATATTTTATGGCTACTATTTTGCTCATTTGAAAGCGTTCAAAGCGTTTCCTCGCCTTTTAAATGACAATAATTGACTAAGATTTTGCCGCCTCTTTATCTTTTTATTAATTTTATTTTCTCCCACGTTTTTATAAATTTTATCTATAAATAAATTCTCGTGAAGTGAAAACAGTTCCAACAAACAAAAGTAAAATTCAAGTAAAGTTTTTCTGAGAAGTAGTAATTTAATTTTTGCTTTAAAGCTTTCGAACGCTTTATGGAATTTCAGTTTTAGTAAAATTTGAAAAAGCAGTTTTGTAAAAAAAAAGTCGAAATGGTGATTTTGCAATGATTTATAATTAGAATCGATAAAGTATTTCTCAAGAATAATTTAATTTCTTAATGAATGATTACTTTTGAATTTTTGAAAACAGAACTAAGTTCTTAATTCTTTAGTTAAGACTTTATTTAAAAATATTTTTAAAGGTGAATTCTGATAGTTTTAAACTACAAAATTCTTTATTTTATTATCTGTATGTTGAATACCCGAAAATCGATTAAAATATCCATATGTGTTTTAATTTAACATAACATTTTTAATGAGAACAATATAAATTATCAATGAGCTATCAAATAAAATTATAATTAATTTTTAAATAGTTATTTTCTTTAGAAGTTATAACTATTATATTATACTATTTATATTTTTATTTCAAACATTTTCATGATTTAACCCTTTTTCCGCCTAGATGAAATTTTTGAATTTTAAGATGATTTAGGAATATTTCTTTTGAAATAATTTTCTCCAAAATTAATTCTGAAAAACGGCAAAAATTTGATAATTTTTAGTTAATTGAATATTTTATTTAATTTCTGAATTTTCAAAATTTGACAATATTCTTTCTTTTATCGTAAATAACAGTGCACAAAATTTAGATGAATTTAGCCGCATTGCTTAGGAAGAAATAAGGAGCATGCAACCAAATTACAATTATTTTTATTTATATTAAAATCAGAAGAATCTAATAGTGATTTGCTATTAATTGACTTCAGTAAATTTTTAGATTAAATTAAAATAAATGAAAGTATGATATATGTTATTGTTTTTAGCTAAAATTAGAAAGTTGTGAGAAATTTTTACAAAAATTCCGTGTGTATGTGTGTGTGTGGAGAATTTATTAATCGAAAACACGCAAGGAATACTAACCACAAAGCAAATTAAAACACACATAAAAAAAGAAAACAAAATATAAAGAATTACAAAAATTTAAACCACATATAAATTTTTTAAAAAATGCAAACAATAACCAAGGGAGAAAAAATAAAACACAAACAACCACAAACGCTTGAGTACAAGTAAGTATCAGAGTATGTACAGTTAAAAATAATGTGTAGTCAAGAATTAAAAAAATAATATAGTCAATAAGAAGAAAAAGAAAGATCCAGTAGATAAAACAAGTTGCTTTAAAAACACTTGGAGTCATATGATAGATATCAAATTCCCAAGAAATCCTTTCTTTAGGTGCAGAAATTGAAATTACTTTAAACCAGCTGGAGTGGTTTTAGAGATTTCTGAAAATACAGCCTGACAAGCACTCAACCCTTTGTTGGATTTGGTTCAAAATTTGACCGGTGTCTACACTATAGATGAAATCTGAAAACCGAATTTCATCTATCTAGCTCTCTTCGATTTGTAGATATTGTATCAGCTTCCTCTGATTGGAATTTTGCTCAAAATTTGATAGAAATCTACAAATTTGTTGCAAAGACCGTATACCAAATTTCATCTTTCTAGCTCAAAGCGTTTTTAAGTTATCTTTGTCGCGGACAGATAGACGAACATTTTCCAAAAATATGTTTTCCGAATTCAGGAAGGTCTAAAATTTGGAGATTCGTCAAATTTTTCGACGATTACTATGCTTTCTATATACTACGTAAATGAGAAAGTAATAAAAAAGGAATGATGGGCTATCAGTCTTATAAAAACCGATTTGTTTTATGCATATTGCACTCTATTTTTAACTTTTTGAATAACCAAATATGCATGCTTACTAGGCTTAATTTCTTTAAAAAAAACTTACGAGTTTTCAATTAATCTGATAAGACATTCATCTGCTCATAATATAATATGAGAAAATGGGAAAAAAAGATTGAAAACGCAAGAAACTGTTTCATATGAAGCTCTGGAGTTACGAAAAAAAATCTTGGCAACCAACAAGGAAAACATGTCGTTTGTCATCCCCTAATGAGAAAGAAGAGGGTGTAAAAATAATAACAAGCTCAGTAACAGTTTCCAGAGAAAATAATATTTGCAACGGTAGAAGAAATATAGAAAGTTGTTCTTGTTGCGGTATTATGATACCCTCATATACGTTTCGCTGATTAGTTTTCTGGATTCGGAAATCTAATAATGTTACCTCTTCCACCATCTGCTACCTTAAAAATAAACAAATATAATGCATTCAGGGACTGATTAAAAATTGGAAATGGAATTGGGAAGAATCTAAAGTGTGTGGTACGTTTTGGAATTAATAAAAAGAAAAGAATTTTTTTCTCAAAAGAAATGATCCCCTTTTCATTCTCTTTTATTTATCTGGACTTGTTTCCAGTTTTGCTAAGATTGAGTTTTATTATCAGTTTTATGATTAATTTCTTATGTGATGCAGGCGTGAAATTTAATTCATTTATCTATTGTAGCATAATACTTTTTAATACGCTTTAAGAAAAATTTAATCACAATTTAACGAAGTAATTTAATTAAATTTTAATTCCAAATTAGAGAAGGCAAATAGAATCAGAATTAATTATATGAATTTGAAAGAATTTGTTTGTAAGATTACATGTTATTTATAATCATGTAAAAAACCTGAAAACTAAAAATTTGAAAACGGTTAAAATAAAAAATAAAAACTTTTACTTTCTAGTAAAATTTCCTTTATTTTAATTTATTTTGATTCTATATTGATCCTCTCATGTGGAATCAAAATGTAACCAAATCACATGTTTAAATGATGATTATATTCTAAAACATAAAAGAACGTTTTCATACCTGCTTTTATAGGTATTAATTTTCTTATAATGTTTGCTACGTGGGCCTTTTGATCGTTTGAAACTTTTATTTATATCAGAAATATTTATATTTTTGAAATTGTTATTTATTTTATTTATATATATTGAAATTTTTTATGTATATCTTTTTTATTTAAATAATCTTTCAGTAAAAAAAGGTGTTTCTTTTAAAACATGTTTTTCTATTTCAATAATGCAAATTAGTCAACTTACATATTTGATTATTATGTATTTAATTTTTTTAATTATTCTCTTATGTGAGTATTTACTTTTCACGTATTGTTTGTGATTCTACTCAAATGTAACTACAATCAAAATTATAATATACGTCTCACATGTGACTTAGATATTCTTTAACCTACATATTTCTATTCCCATCAACATTAATGTATTATTATTTGCATGAAACTACTTTATGAGGAGTATATGCAATGCGACTGTTTCTGCATGTGAATGTTATGAAATTCGTTTAATCGCTCTAATATATTCAACTTTTCAAAATAATAATAATAATTTTAGGTTTTGTTTCAATTAATAATATTCTAAAACATATATATTTAAAAGTAAATATACATCTTTTAAAATAATACTTTAGAATAAAACAATGTAATACATAAAATCCTCTTATCGTCTGAAATTTTTATTTCTAATTAAAATGAAAGTTACAGTTATCTCAAACAATTAATTTACAGATTTTAATTTACAGAAACGGTTTTTAAAAACTATAAAAGAATTTTTTTGAATGATTTATTAATTATTTTTAAAATATAAGGATTTATTTAAAATTTAATTATAGAATGAGACTTAATTATAGAATGAAACCAATCAACAAAGCATTCAATCGAGAGCAAAATTCTGAATGAAATATATAGATTAAAGAACAATAACAGAAACAGCCTGGTTTGGGTTTGGTGAAAATCGTGAACTTTTTTTAACAGAATTGAAACATTCATCAATTCAAAATAAAAAAGTTAAACTTTTAAACTAAAAATAAAATTATGGTTAATATCCATAACATCATTATTATATACTTAATCGATTATATTTCTGAGAAGAAAAATGTTTACAGTATCGATGCTTCTTTCCAATCCTCAGTCCAGGAATTCGATAACATCGATAGTTTGTTAAAGTTTGAATGATTTCTGTTTTCATTGCAGCTTTTACCACCTTACTCACCTACTTCATAAAAGCTGTCATCAGTTTATTAAATTCAACCATTTCGTTTTGACGCACTTTCTTCACATGTTTAATATTTATTAAGTTAGAATTTCGTAATCTATTTTTCACACACTTCTTGATGATCCACAGAAGGGTGCAGTTTTTAAAAAAAAATTAATTTAATGATGGTAAAACGCCTATGTACAGGAGAGTTGCCTATTATAATAGCTATTTAGAATACAAACTCTCGGTTTTATCAAATTAAAGCTTTGGTTTTCCAAAGAATTTTGAAATTCAGCTATTTCACATTTCCATTTTTGTCCTACAATCCATTTCTATATTAAATTAGCTTTGATTTCAAGCCATGAGTGGTTAAATAGAAAAATCAAAAGTTTGACATTTAATTTGACAGCGGAAATCGAGGGATTGTCTCATTAAATACATCAGAGACATGACAATACACCTGCCCTCCCTTCCCTTCTGTCTCGGTCACCATATATGAATATATAATTATACTTTCTTTCCGAGTTAGAATCAATGCGACTACATTATCACTTACAGTAAATTACCTCTCTAATAAAAGTGCACTGCACATGTGCATTTTCTTAGGTACTTCTTGCTGGCGTCAATACGAGTGTATTCCTCAATGCTTTCCATCTGTTATTATTGCGTATTTCATTTGCGTTACATCATTCATTTTATTGTATATTGCTTGTTTATTATTTTATTGTACATTTTTACTTTCTGGTATGCATAAAACATAAAAAGTATAGAAATCGTCAAAAAAAAAATTGGAACTCGAGATTTTGATGAATCTCCACGTTTTAGACCTCCCTGAGTTCAAAAAAACATATTTTTGGAAAATGTCTGTCTGTCTGTCTGTAACAAAAGATAACACAAAAACGCTTTGAGCTAGACAGATGAAATTTGGTATTTCTTTACATCACATGTACAGATTTCTGCCCAATTTTGTGTAAAATCTGATCAAAGAAGTCTGTCTGTCCGGCTGTTCGAATATAATTATTAAACGAAGAGAAATAGATAAAATTCGATGCACAGATTTAACACCTATAGTGCAAACACAGACACCTATCAAATGTTGAGCCAATTCAATAAGGAATTGATTGTCTGTCGGTCTGTTCTTTCAGAAACATGTAAACAAAACACAATAACTTAAATATGTCAAATATGATGCCGGATTTTGTGACTACAAGTGCAATTTTGAGTCAAATCTTTATTTGAATCGATTCCGTAAAACGTGTCTAAAACAGAAATTCAGATTTTGGATACTATTAACTGCATCCCAGGGATTAATCGCCAAAACACCGCCAAGGTTGACAAGACAGATCCAGAAAAAATGCTAAATTCACGTCAAAACTCAATATTCCGTAATTATTGCAATTTAGACTATACACGGAAGATGTTCTGAGGGATGACACCTTAATGTAAGAGTAAGCGGTAAAGTTTTGGGAAGACCAGCCACGTTGTTTAAAGTAGGTTTCATTTCCGTATCAAAATAATGTATATTTTACAATTTTATGTATCATTTTATATGCCACATTGGTTCTATTTATCTACCGAATATTTGGTGAAGGAGAGCCAATTATGTCTGTTGCGGCAGTAAACCCAACCAACCAACAACCACTGTACAATCGGAGGATTTTCCGTAAGAATATGCTACTAATATATGTAAATATTTTAATATATTAATTATAATATGAAAGGCGAAACAAACAGAACTCCATTTGCTATTAATAAACGATCGTCATAATTTTTTTTTAAGTTTCAGATACTCAAGAATAAAACAATTCATGATTTGCTACTAAAAACAAATATAACATGAATAAAAAATAATATCATAAATAATATTGTATTAATCAAAAGCTTATGAAAAGATATGATAAACTAAATTATTCATAAAAATGCATATCTAGTAGAGAATCATTAAAGAGAAAAACATCTTCGACGTCTCATTATGTAGATGCAAAAACTTTTCCATTTTAATCCGAAACATCCAAAATTAAAGTACTTGTAATTGAAGGAATATTTTTATGAATCAAATATATTTGAAGAATGGTAATTAGAAATATCGAACATAAGATAGAGAAAATGCCTGTAAAAAATCGGAAAACAAAACAAAGTCAGAAGAAGTTAATTTAAACATACAGTTGCATTTGAGAAAAAAATTTATTATGTTTTCTCCTTTAAATAATATTAGCCGATGAATATGAAGATACTGAATAAAAACAATGTGAAAAGAAAAATGAAATTATCAATCAAGAGTTTCCTTCATATTAATGAAGAAATGAGAAGCATAATTATAAAGATGGCAGCAATTCATAAAAATGCACTTCTTAAAAGATATGATAATAATTACTGAAAACGATTCTTTTAAATTGTTATAGCATGAGAAAATCAAAAGAGGAAAGATAATTATTAAAGATCTGAATTGATTAGATAAATGAAGGAAAAGCATCTAACATTGAATTGTGGGGTATATTTTGACAGCAAAAAATTTTAAGTTTAATTTTTGATTAAGGAAATAGAAACGATAACTAGAAAAACCATGACAAAAAAGAATGCCAATCGTTTTTCAAAACTAGTGTCTAGATATCATATTCATATCATTTATACATCGGTCATTTCTCATAAAATTAAAATCCAACATACTATGTTTGTTTTTTTGCAAGAAAAAAGATGAATTGTATGAAGTTGAATATTGTTGATTGTGGTGGAACAGCATTAAAGTAGATTCTCATAATGGTATCATAAAAACAACTGGGGATCTCTTCTCAATGCTTTATTTATTTTTCACATACATATAAATTACCATTTGAATATATTTTTAATTAAAAAAAAACCGTTGATCCCAAAACGTCTTGATGAGAAAAGGGCAAAATGTTAATTTAATGAAAAGTTCCCATCAATAAGTTTTATAGATATGAAAATATATTATGCAAGTCCCACAATGCTAACTTAACGATGCTGATCTAAAAGCTGTTTTCCCAATTCCTGGAGAGTCGTAAATGGTTAAATTTCCACATAGATGACTCTTCATCTAAGCGTTACAAGACGTATTTGCATATTTTTAAGGGATCCAAATAAAGTTCTCTTCAACAATGGCATAATTAGGATAGGATAAGCAGGGCAAGTGCCCTGGTAAGAACACCAAATACCAAATACCTGGAATTCCAAAGCGCTCAAAACTGGAATTTGTTAATTTTAAAAAATACTTTTCTTTATAAATTAATCGCCATTTTAAAATAAAACTTCTTAAAAACAAAATGCAGATTCCTTTCTTTCATAATCACTGCTTGAGTTCCGCAATCAAAAACATGTATCTGGCATTAATAACCTAGGCATGAATGTTTGAAAATATTTTTTGATCGAAAAGCAAAGACCGTATATATCGATATAAATATAAATGAATTATGAGAGTAGTGCTTGATAAAATAGACTCAATGTGAAATCGGATTTCTGAAGATCTGAAAATTTCAAATTTCTATTCACCAAATCTTTCTATCAACCAGCAAAAAAAGAAGGAAAGATTATTAGAGCTTTGAAAGAGATTATAATAAATTGTTTAGAATGGCTGTAAATTTCACAAAATGAAAAAACAAGGTAATAAATTTCATTAATAATAAAAATGCACCGTACTGATATTATGCTGAAAAACCAGTTACTGATCTGATAAAAGAGGATATTCACAGAATAATGAATTATTAACAGGTTTTTTCTGATGAATTGAAAATTTGAAGCTGGAATGAATCTATTTTTTATAAATTCGAAACAAAACAATCAGACAAAAATGTTGACTTTTTTTTAACTTATAATATAAGCATTGGAATTCAAAAACGAATTCTTCACTGGGGTTACAATTCTATCATAGTGATTCAGTTGGTGTAATAAAAACCAATAATGATTTAATTTTTTAACAGTATTTTATAGTTAATATTAATCGACTCCTCGATAGTTACAAGGTCTAACTGAACTCCGAGACATGTATTTCACAAAAATTTGAAATATTTTCGTGTACTCAATCCATATTTCATTGTTTTACTTTTTTTTATTTTTTTTATTAAGCTGCGTTTTAATGTCGCAGCCTTTATTTAATTTCAAAGTAATGTTTTAGAACTAAAAAAATAATTTTAATTTCTTTATTATTCTACACAAAAAGTAAACATCTTAATCAATATTCTACTCATATATATATATATATTTATTTATTTTCAATGACTTAGACATCGAATCCTGAATTATTCCCGTAAAATTAAATCGATGGGAAAAAAATTACAAATTTTTAAAGTATATTTTCTTTAATTCTAATGCATTTCAAGAGTTCCCGTGAAAGCTTTTCTTAGTTAAATCTTCGACTAAAATCTATTAAAGTAAGAAGAATAACTGCGTATGGGGCATTGATGGTACATTGGCTCTACATATGGCTCTTTCTTTTCAAAGAGACACTATAATGGTACATTATACAAATATTTTAAAATCGTTTCAAAAGATTTTAAAGAAATTTTTTCTATACTTCTTCAAATAATTCTTGATATATTTATATTTTAAACCCTCTTTAAAAAAGTTTAAATGGAAAGTCCTAATAGTTGTTAAAGAGAAAATGTTGTTCTATTAGAAAAATACAAAACGAATATGAATGTCATTAATCTCATCAAAAGCCAAATGAGTTTGCTGGGGACCCCTAATATTGATGTTCTTGCAGGCCCTCTGAAATAATAACGTGATAATATATATTTCGATTGATCAGTCTTAACATTTTAAAGAATTATTTCAAATGTTTTTCCATACCATATTTTTATAATTATTACATTATCACATTTTTATAAACAGTTTAATTAATCTGTTTGAATAATTTAGATGTACTGATTCAGACCTCATTAGTAAAAATATGTTTTAGATTTTATTATAATGGTTTAACTTCATTTATCTCCTGACGGAGCATTTTTAGGGAGGGGAATATGAAGAGGATATACCGGAGCCCTCCGGTTCTTATAGCATAAAATTTTTCTTGAGTTTGGTTCAGGGAAAAATAAAAAAATGCAATAATAGTACTTTTTCCAACATAAATAACCAATGTAACAATGTACCTTTATAAACAGAGGTGATCTGTCCACTTTGCTTAAAACCTTTCGGTGCTATAACCATACCTGGCTTTTGAACGGCTCTAATCCTTCAATGCTGTGATTCAAATCAATGCCTATTCAAGATAATAAATAAATAACAATTTTTGAAATATGCTTTAAGGAATTAATTTTATAAGAAAAAAGTATGAATTAATCTTTTAAATAAATGTTTCGTGCGCGCGCACCCTCTGCTCCTGTATCAAAAAATAGGATTCTATGCAAGAAAAATCAGGAAACAGTTTTCTTGACCAGTCATCCATTTATTCACATCGAGCCACTCCTTATTTTTATACAATTTCCGATAAGCAATTCCATATCACGAATACACATATTTCTTCATGACAATAAAAATTATTTTCTTCAAAAGCTACTAATTTTACAAGAAACTTGCTGGGTTTCCGCGTGATCGTTAATATAAATTTGCTCTGCTTTTCCTCGCGAGCTACTCTTCGCTCACACACCACGTGAATGTCTACTTTTCTTGACTACCAGGCAAACAAGAAATCTTTTCTGCATTACTTTCAAGACAATTGGAATGCGCTGCCATCTGGGGTTAGGAAGGAGAATTAATCCCGGCAAAAATATTATAAATGTATCAATCTGCAAAGAATACCATGAAGAAAATAAATTCTTAAACTGCAGTAAACTATATTATAATATGATAATTTTTTATTCGAGTACTTTTATTAGAATCTTACATTTTTGGGTCAGGGATTTAAGATTTAAAAAAAAAAAGTATTTTCTAGTATAATATAATTCTAATATAATATTATAATATAATTCTTTCAGACCTTCATTTTTTAAAGCATGTTTTAAAACATTTTTATAGTTATTGCTAGCTGACTTTAACAATAACCTTTTATGCCACAAAATTGACTTTTCTAAATTTTAAATTATCAATAAAAAACATATTTAATAAAAAAATTCCTTGTTATTTAATAGGATTGAAAAGATTTATTAGAATCAATCTACGGCAGTTTATTGAGGCTGCAAATTAAAAATATACATTTTACGATTAATGTGATTAATCGATTATTATTCATAATACAATCGATAGCCGATATTCATAATTAGTCGATTTGTCATGTTGACGTGCTATTATTAATCCTACCAGTGGTTATTATTAACAATAAGCGATTAATTGCTTTAAACGTCGCGTTTTAACTACGAAATAAATATGAAATTGTTATCGCTAGTTCCGAGATAATGTCCCAATAAAATCAATTTTTATTTCATTTTTAATATTTGCAAAAATACACAAATAATGGTTTAATGAACCAATGAAATTAGTTTGAATTTCAGGACAAATAAAAAACACGGTTACATTCCAATGTTTAAAAAAATATATCAAAATTAACGAAACATTTGCAACAAGGGAAATGACATTAGCATGATTAATTTTTTTAAGTTTTAAAAAAATGTCCAAAGGTCGGAGTTTTTAATATCGGCAAAAGTAGTGGACTAATGATTTGATAAACTAATGAAATTAATTTAAATTGCATCACAATTAAAAACCATTGTTACAAATTGGATAAGAAATTAAAATTTAAAAAAAAAGCTATATCAAAATTGGAGGAAGAAATTGTGTTAATCACGTTGTGTTGAGTGAAATTAAATAATGTTAATGAAATTGTATTAAGTTTTTAAAAAAAAAGTATAAAAATATTTTTCTAAGATAATATTTTCAGAAAATATAACTTAAAAACAGCAAAAACACGCTTAATTTTTTTATTAACTGATAATTTGAATATTTTTATAGTAGCCTTCCTCTTGTTTTGAATTGTAAGAATGCCAAATATTATTAAAATCAGAGAGAAAAAACTGTAAATTTATATAAAAGAACATACAACTTTTTCACATTTAATGATTAGAAATTTCTCCTTTTCTAGAATGGAACATAATTATGAAGAAGTAAACAGTTTAAGAAGCATTCATCAAAACATTTGTAAGGATTTTCTTATTTAATCTCACATATGACTTTAAAATTCTCTCTTAATCTTGACATTTTCAGAATTTAAGACTATTAGATAATAAGATGCTTCAGGAGATTAATCAGAATTATAAAGAGAAACTTTGTTATCCCAGAATTCGTCAGGAAATTTATTGCTAATTTACATTCTATTGAATATTTAAATCTCCTTAACGGTTCGGTTTATTTATATGAACTCGCAGCATACAGGCACGATTATTCACTAATTGATTCGATTTATTTTGGACAACAAACTATCCGTGCGTATTCGACTGAATAAACACTCATTCAGTTGCTCGTAGGGAAGATCAAAGTATCCACGTGTTAGTAATTATCAAATTAAACGATCAAAAACGGCATTGATTTGAATGTTTATTTGAAAATGGAAGAGAATCATACTAAGAAAATTAACTGCCGTCGGACTTTGCAATCAACATGTTTTGACTAAGATGTATGGGTTCAAAGTATGTGCTCCATTATTTAACCCGCTTCTTAATTTATTAAATATTTCAATACACAAAAAAAATCCAATATAAAACAAATGGCTGAAAAGAAATTAATTTGATTGAAGTTCATTTAAGTTGATTTGAAATAATTTATGTTAATTATTTCAAATAATTAATATTAATTTTATTAGTTCATTTGGAATAATTAAGGTAAAATAACTCAGCTACCTAAAAGATGGAACAATGCACATTCAAATAGATATATTACTAACGGAATTATAGCTTGACGAAATAGCAACACCATTAAAGCAACTTATAACAACACTCCATTTCGAACAAAACGATGGTATTATTTCGAAAAATACCCTCTATCTTTAAATCGCTGACATTGCCGCCACAGCCGACACTTCCTTCTTCAAGCTTCCCCACCACTCCAATGGGAGAGGATTTGGACCTCACGAAACGTGTACCAGACCAACTTACACAGCCGTTTCCCGATGGAATCGAGCATCGAACCTGGTGTCCTCCACGATCGAATACGAGATCTTAACATCAATCTACATCGGCTCAGCGCAGTAAAAAGAAGGGGAAAAATTGAAGGAGATTCCAGCCTAACTTGAATTTCTATTTAATATTGAAATCGTTTGTTACAAATGTATAAAAAATAATAATAAATTAAGATTTAAAATATTACCAAAATTTAGGGAAAAAATTGCATAACAATTAAATTTTCATTAAAAAAAGAAAATTTTAAGTTTTTAAAATGATGCAAAAATTAATTTCGGGCAATAAAATTTGCAGAAGTTATCGCAGAAAAATACCAAAATCTGAACTGATTTCTCATCAGTCACATTTAAAAAAAATTGCTCTGAGGTGCAATTTTTAACTTCCAAACTATTTTTGTTGTACCTTTTACCGTGTAGAGCACCATCACAGATGTATTCTCCTTTATTATTAATAGGTTTATCGCTCCTGTATAAGCATTTCTATATTTATTGCCATTACAAGCTTTATTTCATAACTTCCATAAATCCCATCAGTCATTGGCTGTCAACTACTCTGTATAAGAGTAATACTAAGAATACCTGGAGTCACCTGATTTAAGTCTACCCATTGGCCTTCTTCAATATATTGTTTCACAGCTTTTGTTTTATTTGAACTCAAAGCGTAATTACTCAAGTGTTGAAAGTTTAAATTAACAACCGATTTCCAGCCACTCTAAAGTTGTTGTTTTTTTTAACATTAAAATGAACAGTTATAAAAAACAACATGGTATTTTGAAAATATTTTACTGTATACACAACCAGAAAAGAACAGCAAAAATCTTTAGAATGAAAAGAAAAAAGACTGTTTCTATTGTAACTTGTGGCAAACTGGGAAACATAAAATTTAATTCAAGGTAAATTAATAAAAAAAAGATAAAAAAATCATACGATGCTTGATGTAACAAAGTATTTATTTATTTTTTTTAAATTATCACAAGCAAATCATAAATCATGACCATTAGGCATGTTTTAACTTAATACACCGTTTGTTTACTGAATAATTATTTTAAAAAGTAGGTCATGTTAACTCATATTAGATAAATTAGATGACACGAAAATACCTGAGCAATTTCGTAATTATCCAATTACTGCGAAATAATTTTTTAAGAAAACGTTCAGTCTGATATCTCGTAACAAAATAACGTAATTTTACATGCACTTTAAGTACAAACTTTCCCGCAGAATATGATACCTTTCCTTAAGTGATAATTAATCTAAGGTTATAGGTAATTTCAAACATGATTCTTTAATTTATAATTTCTCGCATACCAATTATGTAGAAAAGAAAAGTGCTATAATTCTCGAAAATTTTATATCGGGATTTTGATTAATTTGTACAATTGCGAAAGCCCCGATACATAAAATTAGGAAAATATTTTTGAAATTTTACTTTATTGTTTGTGTATGGCTAGTATAAAATGTAAGGAGCTAGAAGATCGGATTGCTCATTTGCGAGCATACGAATGTAATCATATCAAGACTGTAAATTATTTAAATTGATCTAAAATAATTTTTAGTAATCACTTTAATGACTCGAACAATATAAAACATAATTATTAGGCTCTTTATATACACTGGTGTGCAAAATTTAAGCAACAGGTACGTTTTTTGCCATAACTACTCGAGAAATCATCTGAGTGACATGAAATTCAGAAATGATATACAGCATTTTGTTCTGAAAGAATGACGAAAGCATAGTTGCGCAGAAATGAATACAATGCATACAGTATGGAATCAAACAAAAAAAGGCTTTATTGAACTCATAGTATCGTTACACATGATTGTCTGTCCAAGAGGAAGAACAGCAAGCAGATGTTCCTTAGTATGGGATATGCCCTTCCCTTACTGCAATGGTTTCCAATGGTTGCTTCGCACCGTCTCCCCATACTCAGCACCAGATTGTCCAACAGTTCTTGAGGTAAGAATGCCCATTCCTCAATCAGCATCTGTTTAAGTTGTCGGGTGTTCCCAGGAGGATGTAATCGTGCCGCAAGGCATCTCCCCAAAAACTCCCACACATGTTCTATCGGATTTAAATCAGGGGAGCACGCCGGCCAATCCATTCGAGTGATATCTTCACTTTCCAGGAGCTCCTCAACAGCATGAGTCCTGTGTGGCCGTGCATTGTCATCCCTAAAAACGAAGTCTGATCCAATGGTACCTCGGAACAGCCGCACATGGGGAAGGATCACCTCCTGATAATAGCGATCTCCAGTTACAGAACCTCTGTCGAAAACGTGGAGCTCATTCCGCCCGTTCATCATAATGCCTCCTCAGACGACAACTTCAGACCACCGAAGCGGTCTCTTTCCGTGATGTTACTGGGATGAAACCGTGTCCCGACCTCTCTCCAAATCAACTGGCGTTGGGAATCGCTTGTGGCACTAAAACGACTCTCATCTGTAAAGAGGACACGACTCCATTGATGAGATGTCCAGTTTTTGTGCTCCCTGCACCACTCTAAACGGAGACGCCGGTGGGAAACTGTCAAAGGGATGCAGCGTTCAGGACGGCGGGCGAATAGGCCACCTTTGTGAAGGCGTCTGGACACAGTAAAACGCGACACTTGTCGCCCCGTTGCTGCACACAGTTGCTGAGCAATGGCGCTTGCTGACTGGTTTCGGGTTCTTTTCGCCTGCAGGACGATATATCGGTCATCCACTGCAGTTGTTTTCCTGGGGCGGCCACCACCAACATTTCTCACAGCTGTACCTGTGGTTTGGAAGGTTTTCCAAACGCGCGGAACGACACTTTTATTGATTCCGAACTCTTCAGCTACACTGGTCACACTACTCCCCTCCTCCAGCTTTCCGATCATTCTTCCACGTGTGAAATCGTCCAGGTGATTTCTGCTAGCCATATTTCACGAATTAACTCACGTGCACTTGCAGCGAATGCCTTTAATTGCGTCTCCGTCCTTCCTTTTATTGTAGTGTTGAGCTGCGCGCGCCTTCCGCACGTGTTTTGCGTACGCTCACGTCGCCTGTGATGTTTTGTTCCTGATATTTGCATACGCATGACCTTTCTCTTGAATTACGTGTTCATTGTACTGATCGCAAGAACTCCTTTTCTGCAATTTCATGACTATCTGCTTAAGATTTGCATTGTTGCTTAAGTTTTGCACACCAGTGTGTGTGTATATATATGCTATAAAAATAGATCTTCCCTGTGAATTCTCATTTATTACAATATTTGTTTATAGGAAACTAAGAAAATAATATTTTGACAATCTGTCAATTTTGATTCCATACATTCTTTTCTTAATACATTTTTCCATAAATAACATCTTCCTTAAAGGAAAAAAAATTGCACCTTTGCCATCATTTTGTTGTGGAGATTAAGAAAAATAATATGATAACTTCCAAGAGATGAATAACTTCCAAGATAAGCTTCTATTTACTAATGAAAATCTCGAAAAAAAAGATGCATTGTAAAACGGTATAAAGAAAAAAAAAGAAGAAATCTTATTAAATATTTTCGTGAAAATATTGATCACTTAAGGTATCTGTCCATGTTTAAAAAGCAGTTTTTGGTGAAAATTAACAATTTTTTTTATTGTTTTATTTTAAAACCCATTTATTTGGGTTGACAAATATGTGTTTATTTTAATTCTACGATAAATAGAAACCGAGATATATTTTGTTTTATAAACCACTGTAGCTGAAAATGAAACCGGGAGAAGTTAAATATTTCCCAACATTTTATCCCATACATGCCTCCCTAGATTATAATTTATTTTATAATATGTTCTATCAGCAAGTTACGCGTATTAGAATACGTTTTGAATAGTTTTTATGCCGAAAGGATTGGCAATTACATCTGCTTTTGAAAATTGTTTATGCTTACAAAGTATTTTTTTGTACAAATGAAAACTAAAGAAATTTTCTGAAAAACTTGGATTTCATAAAAAGTTGCTTACGTAAAACATGATATCTTAAAACCTTATTAATTATATTACCTTTAAATTTTACATTTGTCTTATCTTTAGTGTGCCAAAGTCAATGAACAAGGGATATAACTTTGAACTGAGTAGTTTTTCTTTTGGAGCTGCCTAATGTAATTTTCAACCACGAATTTTGTGAAATTTTTAATATAGAAATATTCGATTAGCTATAACTTTTTTTGAAAACGCACATACTTCTTAAATTCTAATTCATTCCCTTCACCATAGCTGTAAATATGTTGTGTACAAAAATAATTGAAATATGCGTAATAGAATCTTTTGTAGAGTATTTTGCTTTTTTTGCAAATTTCACTATATTTTTTAACCAAATTGACACATTTTACAGAATCTCAATTGGCACAGATTTTTCTGTTCAATATTTTTCATTATTAGCAACAGCATTGATCCAGAAAATGAACTAAAATAGTTCATTAGAGAGATTTTTCAAAAATTTATCTCCGTAGGTAGACAGATGCCTTAAATAAAGTAAAAAATTCTAAATTTTAATAAAATACAGTTAAATCTCTTAGTACAATTATAAACTAAAAAGCTATAGAAAAAGATAGTTTCTTTAAGCCTTGTGCTTTTCCTACAGTTTTGTTAATTCAACAACAAATTAGCATTTTCTAAAGAAAATCTTCTTCCATCTGTATAATTCTTCAAAATATTTATTACATTCATTTACCTTTTTGTTGCGAAAAGTTTAGTAGTATACATTTAAAAAAAAATTTAGAATATTATCTAAGAGAATAAACAGTTTAATTTTAATTTATCTGCATTAAGTTTTCATTTAGAAGATACACTAGGACTATTTAGAGATGGGCCTCGTAATTTTGAGCTGTGGTCAGTTGATAAAAATGAGATCCGAGTTGACATCTCCCTTTCCTTGTTTCCACACCACAACAGTTGTAAAACATTTCGCACTGGTGAATTTAACGTGCATCAGACTCGCTTACACGACAGTTCTCTGTTGGAATCGGGTTCCGACCTTGCCCCTGAAATCAAGATCTCTGGCCACCGTGATTCGAGAATATAAATGTATACTAAGCATACTGTTTCTTTCTCAAAAATTCCATAAATTAAAGTACCTGTGCTGACATTTCTGTCCCAGAATCTATGTTTATTAGGAACATAATTTTGAATAAGTAAAAGACTATTTGAAAAAAAACGCATTAACTTTTATTAGCAATACATCCCCCTGGGGGTTAGCTCGAAATGAGGAAGAGATACTTCCGATATGGTGGTTGGATCTCGCCATCCTGGAGGATACACAAAAAGGTGGGGGTTTGGTTCCTTCTATCGATGACAGGACGTATTTCTTTTGGGAGGGGTTGTACCGTGGCCGGTTATGGCCTTTAGGACTCAACCACAGTTCCGGCCAGTTTTACTGTTGCGGCGGTACGGTCATTCAGTATTTATTATCCGTGTGCCTTCGGGAGGGTCGAAGACTCAGTGATATGACTTTATAAACAATATAAGATACTAAAACTGACATACACATACAATAATCTCCTCGAAAAAACATCCAATAATGATAATAGCTTAGAAGCGCAGGGAATATATCATGTCCAACGTGCAAGATGTTCACAATCTCTTCCCAAAAATAGTTACAACTTAGAACTCATAGGGATAGTTGAGCCAAAACTTTCAAAATGTTAAGTTTTTCCCTTTCCCATATTGCGAAGGTAATAAGATCTTTTTAAAAGACTTCAGAAAACTAAAACAATAATGGCCTGATTTCCTTGAGTTTACTTCATTTTATTAAGGCTTGGCTGATATACATCTAGGTAAAAGTTGTCTTTTAAAAGTTGATCGGGTAGTTGTAATGCAAACGTTCATTCAATATGACTCGTAGTATTTTGAAAATCACTTACCATGTTAGAAATAATATATAGAAAGTACCTGGAATAATACATAGAAAACAACTGTTCTCAAGATCTATAGAATAGCGTAGCTTACAGGTAGGAATTCCTCCACGTGCCAAAATGGCAGAACTGAGACCACTGTTCTATTTCTGATTTAAGTCTTCTTGTAAACAAGATGATCAAAGATCACTGATTACAATTAATTTTCTTTTCACGATTTTGGTTCCTCAGCAAATATCTGAAAGTAAAATGGAGTTCCAATTCGTTTGATTTAGTAATTACTTATGCATGAGTACTTTGATCTTCACTACGGGCAATTAAGTGAATGTTTATTCAACCAAATTCACATAAGATATCTGCTGCCCAACTTTAATCACATAAATTAATGATGCAATTTCGTCGACATCTTGTAACGTAAAATGAGCAGACTAAAGCCATTAAAAGAGATTTTGAAGATTCAACTTAAATGCTAATTAGCGATTAATTTCTTGGATTTGTGTTGTAACCATGACTGCGCCTTAATGTTGCGATTCATTCTGTTAAAAGGTTTTGTTGCGTAATATCAAGTGCTCACGAAACATGTAATTTTACTTCAGGATTTCCGCTATCATGTTTCTGATTAATTTCGTAATGTTTTCAAAATGTATCTTACTAGACTGTGCACTTGTTTTGAATAACTTCATTGCAATCAACTGTATTTCGGATGGCGAAAAATGCGTAGAAAATAATTATTAGTTGAAGTGAACCCGTGATAATCTTCTTCAATAAAGAGAAAAAATAATGCAGTGAAAATTTTAAAGAAAACAGGAATACACAGGAAAATAGTTCAGAGTTAATATCCATACATTATCGACACTATCGAATATTTTCAGTGAAATACTAAATGAAATTATCAAAATTATTATTAAATTGCAAATGGTAATAAATATGACACGGACTCAAAACAAATATTATCTATTTTAAAAGTATTAACCATGATTATTAATATTTTATAGTGAGTTTATGAAGTATTATGGCGGCAGATGTGTTTTACTTTTCCTGTGATCTCATTTGGAGGGAGAAGGGACAGCACAGATATGAGTATGAGAAGCGTCCGATGTGGTAAGTGGTTCTCTCTTGCTGGTTAGTACAATAATGATGGGGAAAGAATCACCCTCAATCCAATGAGAGGTCATACTTCAATATGAGTGGTGCGGGAGTGAGTCGCTCGTAATGTTGTTTTTTTTAATTTCACTGTTTTAAATGCCGTGTCTATTCTGTCATTCAGATTACTTTGAATGATAAGACAGAGAAAGAGTATTTCCTTACAGCTATCTTTTCTCTTTTTAAAAGTAATAAAAACCAATGGAAATGTCTTTTTTTTTTTGAGATAGTTGACTTATGAAATGAGGCATTTGTATTTAGCTAGTGGTAGAGTAAAAAAGACGGATAACTTGCACCTTGATTTTCTTTTCTTTCATCAGTATTTGTTTATTTTTAAGACTCCTGCGATAAATCGCCAAAAAGTAGGAAGTCGAGCGTAATTTTAAAATAATTTGAAATGTATAATAATTTGAAAAAATTTGTAATTCAGCTTGGCAGTTCTGGCTAGTTTGAAAATCGTCAAGTAAATCTGGAAATCAACATTCTTGGCATAATCAGAAAATCACCAAGTAAACCAGAAGAGCGCAAATATAAACAAATACCGTTCAACTACTGACGCTCAAAATTCATTATAGAGTGTGTTCATTATTCGTGTAATGACTATCTGCTAAAATTCATGTTCCTAGTTTGCTGCGTTTTTGAGTTAATGAGTACACACACTTCCATTAGATGGGATTTTGCCCAATATTTTGTACAGATTTATGATCTTAAATTTTCAAATGGAATAAAAATTATATATTGAAAAGTGAATTTCGAAATTATCACTATTAAAATGACATATTAAAAGTAATAAAAATACTTTAGTTAGATTTTGTTAGTGAAAAATTTATGTATTCTCTACATTTAAGATATATTTATTGAACGTATAAGTGTAGTAATACCATAATTCATTTCACTTGTTTATCGTTATAAATTCTACATTTTTGAATACATTTAGAGAGCGTATAAGTGCAGTAATTCTCAAGAAAATTTCGACAACGATGTACTTATGTGGAAATAAAAATAAATAATACTTGCCATTTCGTATTTTTATAATAACATTCATACCAAATTTCACACTCGATATCTATTAACTTATTTTTTATTAGTGTTATTTTTTCATGACATTTTCTAACCCATATTCATTATTCATATATAATATATATAATATTCAAAAATATATATAATGTTCATATATAATACTCAAAAAATTTTGGAAGTAGTTCGAATGCCTCAATTTATAACATAAAGTTTTTTTTTTAACTTTTTAAAACTTTAAGTGCTTCTGAAAAGTAATGGATTAAATTTGATCTCTGGTATTTCTTTATGACTATATTATATTATTTCTTTTGATCACTGGTATTTCTTTATTTCTTTATCTGGTTTTTCTTTTCTTTTAATGGATTTCTGGTATAACACAACATTCAAAGAGCAGAGAATTTCAGTTCTTATAATAAAATATTTCAATTAAATTTTTAGAAATTGTATTTTGACTTGAGAAATTTATTAATTTGTTTGTTCAAACTCTTGCATACTGCTCAAAAAAACATATTACCTATCTCCTAAAATAAGTATTTCTTTGCGATCTTTAAATACTTGCATTTGTTCGACTAATAAATAAATTGAAGTTTTCATTTTTTTTCGCATTATCTGACTGTGTGTGTGTGTGTGTGTGTGTGTGTGTGTGTGTGTGTGTGTGTGTGTGTGTGTGTGAGAGAGAGAGAGAGAGAGAGAGAGAGAGAGAGAGTGTTTGCGTGTGTGTGTTTTGGAACTTTACAGATCAGAAAACTCCGCTTAGAGCTTCTACTCTTGGCACATAAATAATTTGGGGGGGGGGGATAGGTTTGTGCATTTGGGAATTATTTTTGGGACTTTAATTGCTTAAAAATTATGCGAAATTTTGGCGCCTTTCAAAGATAAACTTTAAAAATATCTTATCATATAGTTTTATCATTAGTTTTTAAACACTACTATGCTTTAATGTAATATAACTGAATGTTTAAAAATATATTATCTTTCTGGTCGACTTAAAATTACTTTCTTATTTTAATGCACTGAATTTTTGGTTAAGTCAGAGAAATTTTATTAGAGAATCTTTTGGACACTATACAAATTATAAAAATATACAGCAATACGCATGCACTTTCAATGCTGAAAGGTTTTACTGTATGCTCTTACATTTTAAATAAAACATTTCATTTCAACAAATAAGTTTATGCGTAACTTAAAATTTACAATTTTTCGTTTTTCAAAATTAAATTCACATTTTAGGTGGAATTTCAGAAAATTGGGGCGATACAATGCGCAATGAACTGAATGGTGTAAGGCTTTTAAAATAGTAAATATCTATTAAATTTTGAATATGAAAACACATTGTTGAGGAATTTGTCAAGAGTAACTTACATAAACTTATTACCAACCAAAATGTAAAGTAATTTTTCATGAAATTAACTTAAAACGAAATATTTTCAGAATCAAAACTATTAAAAGAGAGATACATTGGACTTAGAGCGCACTAATGCTGCTACATCTAAAACACAAATGAACTTATCCAAATTAGAAAAAAAATATATTAGGTTTCAAAGCAAAAATGAATTTACTTGAATGAAAAAAGAAAGAAATGAAGAATCTTTTAAAGGTAAGAAGTACTGGCATGCGCCATGAGATATTATTTTCTTATTTTGAGAGTAACTTTAATAATGTTTCCCTTCTTCTCGGCTATTCGAATATGGTTTCGCTAAAAACATTTTTGGTAAACATCAGCTAATCTTGAAAGTTATTTTAAACTTACATTTCTCTTGAGCTTTGAAGCGGGACACTTGCACCAGGAGGACTTTCTGTAGCCTTATTGATGAGAAAGATGTTAAGATAACACTCTATAAAGCTGTCAAATTTGACAGCTTATTAAAAAATCTCTTTCTTTTCCAATAGTTTTTTAATATTTTAAAAATATTAATATCCCATAGTAATGGCTGATTAGGTTTTCATTGCATGAAATAGCTACAACTAAGAAACTTTTGATAGTTGAAAGGAAGTGAAAGCCCTGGCAAGCCATAGAAATATTTTGTAACAATAAAATGTTTATGTTAAACTGTTCATTAGTTCTGATACAAAAATTTGAATGCTAACTAGCAAATACGTTAATACGGGTAATGATAAATAATAAAACATAAAATTAATAACTATACAGAAGAAGAGTTAATCTATTAATTCACGCTTTGTTAATCATTGTCAAACGTATTTATTTAAATTAAAGAAAGATTACATCTTACTTTGTATTGTCTCTCAAATACGAAATAGATTCGTTCAAAAAAAAAACACCTTCTCCTACACATTTATTTTAAATTCATAGTACTTTCAAAACTTCTCATATTTAAATAAGAGAGCTGAGCTGAGAAAAAAATTAAATTTTTTTTCAAAATGAGTATGCGGTAATAAAAAGAAAAATAATATTTTTTTATTAAATACTTTCCGTTTTTAGCAACCAAATACTTCTCCGGGATTATTAATTAGGATTCATTTCAATAATGCCTCTTATGCAAATTTTTGTTTTCCTGGCTCCCTCAATAAAATATTTTTAAGCATCAAATTATCATTGACATAAACTACAACATTTTAATAGCCTTATACCTGTTCTATTTATAGTATACATGAGCATTTCGAATGAAATATAGGTCCATGGCATTAATGCAGTAAGTGTCGTGGCAATCAATTTCAAATTTAATAAAAGCAAACTCTTTCTCCTCTAGCTTTCAATAATTGAAGAAATGTATCTATTTCCAAAATCGAAGTACTCCAATTGGCATTTTCAAATAAATAATTTTTTTGAATTTTGAACTGATAAAAAAGTTGGATTCCTGAAATAATATTTTCAGGAATTATAAGAGAAAAGCACTAAACTCTCACTGAATTTTTAATTGAATGAAATTTTAAAAACTCTTTCAAAGGTACACATTCCCACCCCCAAAAGTATATATGTGCCAAATTTCATAGCACTAGATCAAACGATGTTCCTTTACTCACGGTATATCATAATACACAAGCACTAATTCTCCTTTATTATTAGTTCAAAAGAATATCAGGTCAAAGAAAGTTTTCATTTATATATTCATAAGACATCTGTGAAGTTATGCAATCCTTCTGCGGAACTTCTTGAACTAGAAGTCCTGGAGCAAGATCATAAGGATATTATGATCTTGCTCCAGGAACTATGGAACTATGGTTTAAACTTTACAACTATGGTACTTTGGTTATAGTTAAGACCTTCACCGGCCACGGCACAAATCTTCCGTCAGGAGACCCGTTCCGTCATTGAGGGCATGTGGCCGACCCAACAGCATTTTTATATCCCAAAGGGAAGCGAGAACCAACCACCATTCTGGAAGCTTCTCATTCCCATTTTCCAAGTGCCACTTGAGGGGGTTATAATTAAAGCCACAACGCTATGGCTGTTTTGGGTGGTGTTACGAATAACAACTAAACAATCCATACGTGGATGTCTCGTCACCTTTGACACTTTCTTTCTTTCTGTTCACTCTCATAAATTTTTCATTTGCTGCTTAATCACGATCATTGATTTTGCATCTCATTTGCATAACTGAACTACTTTCTTTGACTTGCCGCTTGTTTCTCATATATTCTTGTAAAGAATGCCCAAAAATTAACGCAAGATTTGAATTTGCCACCATTCGGGCATTTAAGTGTTGGCAACCCTATTTAAAAAAGCCATTTGACCACTAATAGTTTAGAGTTAGTAAAAATGGAGCGTTACAAGAAAGAACAAAGTTTCAACGCTAAATTTGAATTAAATAGAAAACTTGGGTTTTTTTCCTTAGAATTGTTATATATTTTTTAAACGTAAAGTACATATGATAGGGTTATGTATGGAAAATCACATAGGGCAAATGGCCTCCACGGCTTTGCTGGCACATACGAGCTTTTTTGTCGAAATTTTTCATGATAATTTTGGATAAATATGGCTGTATTTCCTTGATGCAGAGCTGAATTTCCTCCTTCAATGCACGTGTGCTTGTGGGCTTGAAAAAGATATCCAATGGTGTTAAATCATGGGGCTAAATCTCAAATTTTTGAATTATGGCCACCAGACTTCCATTATTTTTGAAATATTGTTCAACAATGACAACGTGTTGTTCCATCGTGTAATGCTCCATTTTTACTAACCCTAAACTATCAGCTGTCAAGTGGTTTTTTTAAAGGGTTGTCAACACTTTGCTGCACAAATGGTGGCAAATTCAAATCTCGGATTAAAATAGGCAATAATTAAATATAACTTAGGAAATTTAAATCTTTCTCGTAGGTTTCTGATATAAATCATAAATAATGGTACTATGAGAAAAATTATTTTTCCTTCGGTTCACTCTCTACATGAGAAGCATAAATCAGCAAATTAGTAACATTATCAAATGTCGTTTCATTATTTTCTAAGAAATTAATCATTTACTTGCTGCTTACTGCTCTGAGGATATACAGGATGTTGCCTAATTCGACCGACAAATTCAGAAGGGTGATAGGAGGCACCAAGAGGATAAAGAATCACCATCAACATGGGGTCCTAAATGACGTTTTGGGGGTGAAAATCGCAAAAATATAAGGAGTCGGCGAACTGTTGAAAACCGTAAAAAAATTAATAAAAAAAATAACAAATGGTGTTTAAACTATTAATTTTTTTTAAGTGAAAGCTCATTCTTAAAGGATATTTTTCATGTAAGTAACATGCCGATTTGATGAACCAGAGGATCGTAAATTATTGAAAACGAAAAAGTAGTTTAGAACCCGTATCTGCAAGAATATTAAAACTTTAAGAAAAATAAAAGCTTGTAAATATAAGGAATTGTATGCACTTTAATTTGATATAAGTCTGTAGTGTGAAAACTGAGGGGGTTTTAAGATATCCAAGAAAAACTAAAATGTTTGCCAGGAAACATCGCTGCAACATCGGTACCGATGTTTACAGAGGGTGTTGCCAAATTCGAAAGGTAAATTCGGAGAAGTGATAGTAGACCTTAAGGAGATGAAAAATTATCATAAAACATAGGGTTGCAGGAGACGTTTATTGTGTGAAAATCGCAAAAACAGACATCGAAGAGACAATTAGCCTGGCGAAGAGAATGGCCCTAAGAATGCAAGGATTTGGAACTAGGTAGTCGAGAAAAGAAGCTTTCTCGTATCTAAATTTTCCATGCGTTCGAGGAATATAAAAGCAGCTTATATTCATTAAAGAGCAGTGCCGAATTGATTGTCAATAAGTTTCTTTCGCAAACAACATGTCAGATTTCACGAATGACGAATATGCGGATATGCAATTAATTTACAACCGTAATGGACGGCTAGCACAAAGAATATATACCAATAGTAAAGGAATATACCACAGCCTCTTTGCAAATATTAATAGACAGTTGCAGGAGGCAGGATCCTTCAAAATAACGAGGCCAAATGCAGGTCCCGAACGCCTCAGTGACGCAAAGTACCTTGTTTCCGCCTTCCGGATTTACTGCAGGAAATACCGGCCATCAGAACATGTGATTAATGCATGGTGATGCCACAGCGCATTTTTTGAAATATGTGTGTAACTACCTAGATGATACATATCCTGGGACGTGGATTGGACGTGGCTGACCTGTTGATTGACCTCCACGTTTCACGGACGTCAATCCCTTGCATTTCTTCTTCTGGGACCATTTGAAATTTCTTGTTTATCAGAAACCTTTGGATACATAGAAAGATCTCGTAGCATGGATCGTCGTCGCTGCTGGAGAAATCGTTAGCACACCTGGGATGTTTGAGCACGTCCGGTGGTCGCGTCCGGTTTAAACGTCGGTGTCGGTTGTTTAATGACCTTCGCGGCCGCAACATGGAGCAATCTTTATAAGAGTTTCTCATTGTCTCCTTTCTTACGTTAAAATGTCTGTGCTATAAATGTATTCTGTATCTGTATTCCAGCAAATAAATTTTCACCGTCGTTTGCGACTTTATATTTCTTTGAAAATTCTTATTGCCGTGATGCCTACTATTACTCCTCAGAATTTTTCAATAGAATTTTGCAATACCTTCTGTAAACATTGGTGCCGATGTTGTAGCGATGTTTCCCGGCAAACATTTTAGTTTTTCTTGAATATCTTAAAACCTCCTTAGTTTTCACACTACAGACATATCAAATTAAAGATTATAAAATTCCTTATATTTTCAAACTTTTATTTTTCTTAAAGTCTTAATATTTTTGCAGATAAGGGTTTAAACTACTTTTTCGTTTTCAATAATTTACGATCCACTGGTTCATCAAATCGGCATGTTACTTACATGAAAAATAGTCTTTAAGAATGAGCTTTCACTTTAAAAAAATTAATAGTTTAAACATTATTTATTATTGTTTTTATTAATTTTTTATAGTTTCCAACAGTTTGCCGAATAATTATATGTTTGCGATCCCCCCCCCCTAAACGTCGTTTTGGACCCCATGTTGTATGGTGATTCTTTATCCTCTTGATGCCTACTATCATCCCTCCGAATTTGTTGGTCGAATTCAGCAATACCCTGTATATTTCGATTCCTTTATTTTTCAATCAATTTGATAATTTGTCAAATACTAACGACTATAAAGATCCGAGAACACCGCATAGAATTTGTATCTGAAAAAGTCTTAAATCTCCTCTTCATAATTAAGGAATATGAAATTTTTTTGGTTATATAATACTTTCTAGATTTCGCATGCATAATGGAGGGGGTATAAGAATCACCTCGTTGATATTTATTTTATAGTAAGATTTTTCTAAAATTGCTCTCATATTTCGTCTAATTTTTGATAATTAAAAAGATATAAAATCACTTAAAATTCTATGCAGTTAATTCATTTGTGGAAATGAACAGAAAAATTCCCTTTGACGGTTATAATTCTTATAACAGCCACCATTATCTAATTTTACAATTTTTCAAAATAATCCACAATACTTAACAATTCAAAAGATGCCAAAAAAACAGCTGAAAAAATTGTGCATTATAATTGTATTCCTAATAATTCACCTAAGCAGACGATTGGTGGAACAAAAATCGTTTGCTCTGTGTTCCAGAAAAGGAATTAAGTATATTTAATTTTCTCCTATTGTTTTAAATAAATAATCATTCTATTTATAAGCATGAGACGTATTGTTTCAGTACTAAAATATATTGCCTGGATTTGGTTTCGTCGCTATTTTATAAGCTAGCAAATAACATTATAAACGGAAATATTCACAAGCAAATGAATAGGCGGAAGAGTAGATTTAATTTATTTGAAATATTATTTTAGATTTAACTGTTAAAGATAATCTGTTTAAAAAATCATTGTTTATTTCCCAGACATGTCTGAAGGTTTGAGACTGATTATAGAGTTAGTTAGAAATTTATTAAATAAATCAGTAATGCAGCGATTTTGTTATGATTTGGATAATTATAAAATAATTATAAAATTCTTACATCGTTTCTTTCTGTCTGTAAATTTTGAGTAAATAATGAATTGTTTGTAAAGATAAATATTTTGTAAGTGATTGCCAGAAAATAGATATGTTATATTATTTTAATTTAATTCAACTTATTACAGCATAGAAATGTTAGGGAAAAAAATAGGGAGAAATAATCTTAATTTGGTAAAATCTTTAAAATGATTATCTTAACAGAAAAATTGCGATTTTTTTTAAAAATAACAAAAGATTTTTCCTTCAAAATAACTTTATTCAGAGATATATTGTCTATTTATGTCTGTGAATTTAAATCAATTTAATTCCACTTTCACATTTCATTAACAATAAGTTATTTATTCATTTATTTGCTGTAGGTTTTATGACATAAAAACCATATTAGACTGTATAGTTTCAGACCTTAGAATTTTAAGCATGATTAAATTCATAAAATATTATGACAAATAACTCCTATTATAATGCAACTTTTTTTCATACAGTATTCCACTTATTTTATTTATAACTTATTCTTAATCTTATTTTTAGCATCTCATTTTTATGCAATCGTTTTATCCCTAGGTTTTGAATTCCACATATAACACAACTTTTTCCATTTTTAGTTTATGAAAAAGATTAGGCAAGATTGCATATTTTCATTCGTTTTACATGCAGTCAAACGTGTCTATGTGCTGTCCAATTTAATGCGATTGTATTTTTGTGTGATTCATTTTATGAAATTTTATTTTTGTGCGATTCATTTTATGCGATTTTATTTTTCTGCGATTCATCTTATGCTATTTTACTTTTGTGCGATACATTTTAAACATTTTTATAAGCTGCATGAATTTTAACGGTGTAAGCATTATAATATTGTCGCAATGTTTTCAGTGTCAGTGTACATATGTACATTAATATAATGAGTATAGTACACAATGTATGCAAATATCACATCAACTAATTCCAATATTCCAAAATAAAATAAATAATGTATTCGAAAAATAAATCAACTCTAATACTTTCAATTAATGAAATCGATTTTGAATTAGTTCATCACAAGAAGATGTACGTCTTGGGAAGCTGTATTTGAAAGGTTTGAAAATATCTTTTAAAAATAAGTGAATAACCTCAGGCTCCTATATTTTTTTTAAATACATGCCACATGTTGAGCCAAACAAACAGCATTTGCAGAAAGTTTTGTTACAAAATTTCATTGTAAATAAAACTTCAGCAGAAACATATCGATTATTGATGGTTCTTAATGGTGAACATGTGTCATCAAATACAACATGTAAAGTGTGATTTAAAAACAATGATGTCAGAGAGAAAGAATTCAATATGAACAGTCACTATTGAATCAAACAATTAATGACGAACGAAACAAGTAATAGTTTATCAATTTGAAAGAAGCAATGAAGGTGAAACGTCTAGAATTTGGCAAAATTTATGACAAGGTTTGTTCTTTAAAATGACATATGTACACTGGCCACTTAGGCACTCAGTGTTACCAGACCCATGAAAGAAACTCTACAATTACTTTGATGGAATGCGTTGTTCCACTGGGCATATTCATCAGATGTTGCTCCTTAAGATTACTATTTGTTTCGCTCCATCTAGGATACTTTATTTTTTTAGAGATGAGATAAACTCCCACATAGATATAAAATATTGGACTAACTAAACAACTAGACTTTTTCTTCACAGACTACACTTTTTCTTTTCTATTCATTTGTTGATTGAAAGATGAAAATATGTTGTAGTGGCTGAAGGAAAATATTATCAATAAATCGGTATTTAATTTTTATATAAAAAACAAAATTATTTTTTGAATTTAAGAAAGGACGGAAACTTATTTAAATACTCAAAATATATCAATTTAAAAGATAGTGAATAGAGTTGTCTACTGAACTTCCGTACAACGGTTTTTTCCAGCTAGCACTTCAAAATGGTTGACGTTATCTTTCCGCCTGGGCCTGAGCGGTCGTTTCAGTTAAGCCGTCCAACTCAATCATGATGTGGCCATGATAATTTTGTATAAATAAATTAAACAAACAATCCTCTTCTAGAATACTATATTCTTTACTTAAATTTACATATTTACATATGCGAATTAAATAAATAAGCCTAAAAATGAAATCAAGTTCCGTTTATCTATGTCGAACGACGCGACCTTCGCTCTCTTTCTCTCGTTTTTATCTGTCTCGTCTCTTTCTTCTTCGTCCCTTTCTTGGTTTTCTCCCGTAAAATATGTGACCTTTTCCCTACTGTCTGGTTTACAACCTTCGTCGTTGGGAGCAGAAGAGAAGGCCTTATATGCCTCATAATACGGCCGTCACCACTGAGGGATCAAACTTCGCTTTATTGTTCTAAAATTGTTGGAAGATTCTGATGTGCAATGAAAACTCACCTATAGTCCTTTCATAAAGATATCTCGTAACTACCAATCAAGGTTTAGAGTCTGCGGTCTAGGAGGTGTGGCAAGTGCAATGCACCTGGGCCACTCAACATACGGTTTTCTCCCCGAGACCATCAAAAGTTAAATTCTCACTTTCTTTTTCTCTTTTAAGAAATGAAAAATGATATAAAAACAAGTAATTTTCGCAGCCCTGGAGCACATTTTTGGTAATCCTATAACAAAAGTTAAAGCATGATAAAAATCCGCTCGGTAACTCAATCAATCAATTAGGAGCTCATATACGTATGTCTTTAAAATCGAAAAGGATGCTGCAAAAACATAGAGGTAAAAACCCCAATGTCCTTCAAAATGCAGGACTTTTTGAGAACTCTTGGCAGCATTCTACAATAACCTCTTTTACGTACTAAGGAATAATCCTGCAGAACTTTTTTCCCATCTTACGTATTAAGGTCCATGCACAGTAGAAAAATACAGAGATGTGTCAGAAAGTAGACTTTCTCCTACTGGGACTCTGCATTTAAAAGCTTTAAAAGTAATATCCGAAGTTAAATTACTATTAGGTTCATTTAAAGAAATATCATTTAAATTTTTATCAGCATGGTTTGCATTAATATCTGCAAACTACTGTAAGCAAATACAATTGTTGAGTAACTCTGTCGTTAGTTTAGTTAATTAAACTGAATGTGAAATCCAAAGTTTAAGATGAAAATCTAATGCATTTTTAGACAACGCAAAAAAAAGTTCAAATTTAAAATATTTCAGATGTAATTTTAACGAGCATTTAGACGCAAAGAACAATATAAACAGAGAACAGAAAGAAGAATAGAAGAAGGAAAAGCGAAAGTTCTACTATACCTGACAGAGAAAATTAAATGCAATTTTTTTAACATTGTGACCTATACTGCAGTACTGCTGTTACTTAATAATAGTACAAATAGAAGAAACATTTAAAATATATCAAATATTATTTCCGGCTTTATACACCGTTATAAAAGTAACAGGAAAAAAACTCAGAAACCTTTTTTGCAGAATTCTGTACAGTTCTATAATGAAGATTTAAACTAAAATTCTACAACAGGAAATTAAACTTGTTTCGAGGACTGAGAGTTGATTGCAAAAGACAATTTGCAATATATATTAAATAATAATCATAATGAGCTTTCCAAATTTTCTAACAGTATTGAATTTTTTCTCCTAACCAGTTTTCACAGAAATTTTTAGCAAGTTAAAATTTATCTTCAATTAAACGTGAGAAAACATCGCATAAATTACTAGTCATACTGAGTAGCAACTAAAAGGTAAATACCAAAAATTATCATTTTTCAAATATGAATAATGTGTTAGCAAGCAAAAAAATCGGATAAATGATTAAATACATGTTTCATAAAATATGTATAATATTTATATAAAATATGTATAATATTTATAAAATTATTATAAAATATGTATAATATTTATAAAATTATTATAAAATATGTATGTATAATATTTATTTGGAATCTTTTTCTTTGTCTTTCGAACAATATTTGTTATTCCAAAAAATTTTTTTATTCCAGCTCTTTTATAAAGATGGGCTATCTTGGACAAAAAATGATGACGAAAATCTTTTACGAGCTAGTATTTCATTACACGTACAGGTTGCATTTTACAGGTTAGGTATTTCATTACAGGTACAGGTTGCTGTTTTACAGGCTAGGTATTTCATTACAGGTACAGGTTGCTGTTTTGCATGCTAGGTATTCCATTAAAGATGCAGTTTTACAAGATAGGTGTTTCATTATAGGTACAGGTTGCATTTTACAGGTTAAATATTTCATTATAGGTACAGGTTGCATTTTACAGGTACAGGTTGCAGTTTTACAGGGTAGGTATTCCGTTACAGATGCAGTTTTACAGGATAAGTATTTCAATACAGATACAGGTTGAAGTTTTACAGGGTAGGTATTCCGTTACAGATGCAGTTTTACAGGATAAGTATTTCAATACAGATACAGGTTGAGGTTTTACAGACTAGGTATTTCATTTAAATATTTCTTATTATTAATAAAACATGTATGTTCTCTTAAAATATAAATATTTCCCCTACGATGCGCAAATTAGCAGAATAAAATGCCATTTTCATTTGTATCGTTATTCATTTTTTTTAATTCTTCTTTGAGCAAATTAGCCCTTCAAGAAATTTACACATACTACTCTAAAATGCATTTCATAGCTACACACAAAAAATATGTCATTCGTTAACTCAAAGCGAATGAAGTCAGTTAACTATTCTTCCTGTGACACCACTAAATTATCTTGTCAAATTACGAGTTTCACGTCCGTGTCATGTCGAAATGCATCAGCGGTTATGAAACAAAAGATTCTTTTTTTTTATGTTTGCAGACACAGAAAAAAAGGAACGTTGGATAGTGTTTCAGGGTCATGACGTATCGATTGCTTCTATTCTAGGAGGCAAATGATATATGTTAACCAAAGGTAACGTGAAACATTATGAAAGAAATGAAAGATATATATTTCCCTAACAAATGACAATCTTTTCTTATTTCCATTTACTTTTTGCATGAAAGCCATAATTCAAAGTTCTCTATCGTTCGAAAGGATTGACAAAATTTAGAGCCGCCCATAAAGATAAACCCGGGTTTGGATGTGGCAAGTTTTTATTTTTGATCGGAAAAAAATGCCGAAAATTATCATGAAATATTTTAACTTAGATAAAACTATGAGAAATTATTGAAACTACAAAAAAATTGAGTACTTGAATTTTTCAAACATTGTTATACAAACAGACTTGTACTGCGTTTGTAATTATGGAACTTTGAAATTCATTTTTAATTCAATCCCTGGTCTCGACGTACGATTTGGGACGTACGCTTACGTATTCTCATAGATAATATAATATTTCAATATCATTAATATATAATATGCAACACAACGGTTTTATATTATTTTCTTAAGAAAGAAAATTTTAAAAACTTATTTTCTTCTCCAAATTTTAGTTGCCATTGAATTGATCTTGAAAATGAATTTTGATCTAGCACCAGTAGTGTAATTTAGTGCTAAGTTTCAGAATCGATACATATCAAGACTATAAACTGGGAAATGAACAAAATAAAATAAATATTGCTAAGTACTTCATCGAAAATACGTTTTAAAAACATTAATTATTTTTTCCCCTTAAAGAAGAAAATCTTATAAATTTTCTCCATTTTCTTTATTAGCCAGGGGAAAAAAAACTAAGCATATCTATC